>JALIGW010000006.1:20328092-20575592 GCA_023053685.1 Diadophis punctatus similis
CTCACCATTCTCTCTCTCTCTCTCTCTCTCTCTCTCTCTCTCTCTCTCTCTCTCACACACACACACACACACACACACACACACACACACACACACACACCCTTCCCACCCACCCCAGGGGCCAAAACCCCGAAAGTGACCGCCTGACCTGCCAGGCTGTTGTAACAGTCGATTTCGATGCTGTCCAACAGTTGCCTCTGCTCGTCCGAGAGTTTGCACAGGCCGGTAGCCCCCGCGGTAGAGGCGGTCGAAGCGGCGTCCTCGGAGTCTTCCTGGGCCAGCAACAGCCCCTTCAGCTCCAGCAGAGCCCTGTGATACTTGCCGATGGCTTCCCGGCACTTCTTCACCTTGTAGCACTGAGCTCCTTGGCTTTTGAAATCCAGCGCTCTTCGGATCAACTGTTCGGGCTCGGCAACCGGAGAAGCGGCGGTGGGCGCGGAGAGCTGGCCGCCGCTGCTCCGATGCTGGCCCTCCGTCGCTGACCCGCCACTGCCCTGGGCACAGTGCCCGTCCCCTGGTGCCCGGCTGGTGATGCTGTTTTAGTGAACAAAAGTGATTCCGACCGCAGAGCACAGGTGCCCGGGGCGAGAGGCGCGGGGATGGCAGTGGTTGCACTGCCATCCCCGCGCCTCTCGCCCCGCTCACCGGGCATCTCTGCTCCGCGGTCAGAATCACTTTTGTTCGCTAAAACAGCGTCACCTTTTCTTTCTTTTTCTCTCTCTTCCTGCCCTTGCAACTTTCAGTCGGGACGCTCTGCGGGAGCGCTTCCCTTTCCCTCTCCTCCTCAGCAGAGGCAGGGTCGGCATGGCTGCCCGTGAGAGGACTCGGCCGGCGCCTGCTGTCACCTGCCGCTGCCTGGAGAGCCTTGGGCGCTCGGTGCCGTCTTCTGGCTTTCCTTCCGCGCGCGCTGCTCGCCGGGCAGAAAAGCGTCACCTTTCCTGTCCATTGGATGATTGCAATGCGTCACTTGCAATCATCCAATGCGCCACGTTTGGCGCATGCACCACGGTTTGGCCACCACGGAGCCCGACATGGCTGCCTTCCCCGAGGTTTAACTCCCCCCAATCTCGCACGCCGCCCTTTCAGTCCGATTTTTAGAAAGAATGCCCTAGTCGTGCATTCTTTCAAAAAATCGGGACTTTTTAGAGGACGGGCGGGACGCGGGACAAAGCATTAAAAAGCGGGTCTGTCCCGCCAAAATCGGGACGTCTGGTCACCTTACCCTTGGGGTGAAGCATGATGGTGACCCACAGCAGTTCTTCAAATCAAATCAAATCGCTCACCCTGCCCCTAAGACTGTTCATCCCCAGTCAGGGAAAAAGAGTAAAACTCTCAGTCCTTTTGGACTCAGGGTGCACCCAGTGCTTAATTAGCACAACCTTGGTGGGGAAACTGGGCATCCACCTGCAGAAGCTAAAAAAACCCCATCCCATTCTACCAATTAGGTTGCAGGGGGGGATCTGGCCATTTTTGCAACAGAACCCCTAGATATGGCCATGGGCACCCACGATGAGAGACTCAGATTTATTGTGGCACCCAGAATGGAATGGCCGCTAGTTCTAGGACTGACATGGTTGAGAAAATGGAACCTCAGAGTAAACTGGAAACAGGGGACCTAAGATTTCAGTGGGGAGTGACTGGACCACCCAAACAAAGAAACAGCAGCAGTCGTAAGGGCCACACCAACCCAGGCCATTCCTAAGGAGTACAAAGACCTAGCCGAAGTCTTCAGCGAAGAAGGTTCAGCGAAGAAGGCTCCCCCACACACACACACCACACCACAGACTGTGCTATCAAAATTCTTCCAGGGGCTAAACTACCAAAACCCAAGATGTATAGCATGTCACCCAGAGAACTCGAGGAACTGAGAGCTTTCATAGACAAAAACATGGCAAGGGGGTTCATCGAACCAACCCAACCAGAAATCGCTGCCCCAGTGCTATTCCAAGAGAAAAAATATGGATCTTTGCGCCTATGCGTGGACTATAGAAATTTAAACACTAAGCATAGAGAATGTGTACCTCCTTCCCCTCATGAAATATATGTTAGCCCACCTCTCTAAAGGAAAAATCTTTTCAAAACTGGACTTGAGAGAGGCTTATTACCGAATCAGAATTAGGGAAGGGGACGAATGGAAAACTGCTTTTAACATATCTTTGGGATGCTACCAATTCAAAGTGCTCCCATTTGGATTACAAGGCGCCCCCGCTGTCTTCATGCAACTAATAAAGGAGGTGCTCCATGAGCACCTCCATACAAAGGGGTTTTGGTGTACTTAGATGACATTTTAATATACACCAAAATGAAAATGAACACATTAAACTGGTCTGGGCGGTCCTAAATAAACTCCGCGCAGCAAAGCTTTAAGCAAAACTTTCTAAATGCAAATTCCACCAAGAAAAAATAGACTACCCGGGATACCGGATATCCCACGAGGGCATGGAGATGGACCCACAGAAAGTACAAGCAGTGATCGATTGGCCCCCCCACACACAAACAACTGCAAAGCTTCCTGGGGTTTGCAAATTTCTACCACCAATTTATCCCAGCCTTCTCACAAATTGCATTCCCCATAACTAATCTTTTAAAAATGAAAGTGGGGGACAAGCCAAAATCCAAACAGCCTCTAAACTGGACCATGGAATGCCAAGTGGCATTCAATAAATTGAAGCCACTGTTCTCAGCCGAGCCCATCCTAAAACACCCAGACCCAGAAAAACCTTTTATCATACAAACAGATTTTATTTGCGATTCTTATAGGCCGCCCTACTCCCTGGGGACTCAGTGATGCCAGTGATGTGGCTGTTGGTGCCATTTTACTCCAAGAAAGCGAGCAAGACCAACTCCAGTCCTGTGCATACACCTCTAAAAAATTAACCGACACTGAACAGAGATGGGCTATCTGGGAAAACGAGGTATATGTGGTTAAGTTAAAAGCTTAACTGCTCCAATGATGTTGAGAGCTGTGCTGACGGTAGTGTTACTACCTGGCTGATCAAAGAAGATTCATAATCAGAAATAAAGTATACAGTGAGGTTGAACTTAAAGAAATTCAAAAAAGTTGCGAAGCAAATGAACATCAGGTGACTGTACAGACAGTGACTGACGTTTCAGTAACATTAGGAGTCATTGAACAAACTGAACCAGAAGAAAATATGGAATTTTTTCAAGAAAATGAAGAGGAGCCACAACTTAATGCCTTTGTTGCAACACTAGGAACATTGAAAACAAGGCAACAAGAACTGAAGGATAAACTCACAGCCCATACTGTATTAAATGCAGTAAGAAGACGGCTTCTAACTTTGAAAACTGTGTCCAAAAAATGACTTGCACTGCTGATGAAGGATGTGAACACTGTACTTGCTATGGTACAAATAACATCCATTGAACAAATAAATCAGCTTGCTTATAGTACAGCAGTAATAGTAACAGAAGAGCTTGGGCTCCTGCAGCCACTGCAGCCTCCTAGAAAATCAACTGGAAAACCAAAATGGAAGATCAGGTTGGAGTTGAAAATAAAAAGTTTACGATCAAATGCAAGCAACTTGAAGAGTATAAAAGAGAAAAAACTGAAGAATGAGAAGATCAAAAAATACCTGATCAGAAGATACTGGCTGAATACCAGAAAAATCGAAGAAATTCTGGAAATTGTGAAAGAACAAATTATAGCAACAGCCAGAAAAATTGAAAGATATGAAGCCAGAATCACCCAGTACAAACAAAACCAACTGTTTCAATTAGACCAAAGGCGGTTCTACCAGACCTTGAATCAAGCAACAGACATAGTAGTTGAAAAGCCTGAGAAAACTGAAACAACTGCGTTTTGGAAAGAGCTCTGGGAAAATGAGAAGGACTATAACAAAAATGCTGGGTGGATAAAAGAGTTTGAGGAAAAATTCTCACACAAGAAAAGCTGATGTGTGTGCTGCCCTGGGAGGATTTGTTGGGTCCCCTGCTGCATCCTCCACTTGCATGCCGGCTTCCCGGAGGTTGTTGGCTCCCCCGGCCTCTTCAGCGGTTGCTGTGCTCCCAGCATTCCTTAGTCGCCATTCTGGGTGACTCGGATGTTGAGATTTTCCAACGTTTCCATCACCAGCTGGGCTAGGTATCTCTTCAGACGCCCCTCTCTCAGCGGTGCTTCGGTGAGTTCCTCCTGGTTAGTCAGGGCTTCTAGCTCCAATTCCCACCGTGGTTTCCAATTCCCTCAATTAAGGGTGACTCCTCTGGTTCTCCCATCCCAGCTGTCCTTTTTCCCAATGCCGATGGACCAGTGGGGTTTCTCAGGGATCTCAAAAACTCCCTCAACCTCTTTGATGGGGAGTACGGAACAGGCATCCGACTGGGTGGTGGTTGATGGTTCCCCCCAGCATTCAATCTCCTCCTGTTCCCGATTTTGCTCGGACATGGTTTGCACAGTCCCCTCAGTAGAGCGAAGTTGCTTCTCTGGGTTGACCGATTTTGCAGATCTTGCTTTCTGTAAGGATTGCCTCCCCATCCACTTTACAAAGTACGAACTTCTGAGCCAGGTAGTTCAAAAGTATTCCTTTATTAGCAGCTGTGATAACAACCCATTCATTCAAAGCAAGATCTAAATGGCCCCAGGCAAAGCAAGTACATTTAAACCTTAGCGTCCCTCCCCATTAAGCAGAATGCAAATGCAGACCAATACACAAGGTGTGAAAGTCCTCTATTCTGGGAATCCAGATGAGTGTACATTTCCACAAAGCCCTTTCCGTTCAAACTAACTTGCATTGCCCCTCATAAATCCTATCCTAAGATAAAGAGGTTCCCAGATGTCTGGCGCCTGGATATATGTTGTAAACGTCAGTTGATCCAATCAATGCTGATCAATCAAACCCAGGACCCCCCTTCTCCTTTTGAATGGCAGAGTCGCTGGATTCTGACTTTTGCAACAAAAGTCAAAGATAATAAAAAAAGCTTCTTCCAACACATAAATAACAAGAAAAAAATCAAGGAAACAGTCGGTCCACTAAAGAGAGAAGACGGCAAAGAAGTAACTGACAACACAGACAAAGCAGAGCTACTTAACACAATCTTTGCATCAGTCTTCACATGAAAAGGAACTGCAGCTCAACTAACCAGTAACACAACTGCAAAAAACAGATTTGAAACAAACTTCAATATAAGCAAAAATACAGTAAGAGACCACCTGTCTGAACTTAACGAATACAAATCACCAGGACCAGACGGACTACACCCCAGAGTCCTAAAGGAACTTGCAGATGTCATTTCAGAACCACTGCACCACATCTTCCAAAAATCCTGGAACACAGGGGAACTACCTGAAGACTGGAAACGAGCTGACGTGGTCCCCATCTTCAAAAAAGGTAAAAAAACAGACCCAGGTAACCAATCAGCTTAACATCAATACCTGAGAAAATACTGGAAAAAATAATTAAAAAACAAGTCTGCCACCACTTAGAAACAAACAAAGTAATAACCAGCAGCCAACACGGGTTTGTTAAGAACAAATCATGCCAAACCAATCTCATTTCATTCTTCAACACTGTGACCAAATTAATAGACCAGCGAAATACAGTGGACATAATATACTTGGACTTCAGCAAAGCATTTGACAATAGTAGACCACAACCTACTTCTCCGTAAGCTAGAAAAAAGTGGGATAGACAGCTACACAACCAGATGGATCAACAACAGTCTGACTAACCGCACCCAATGAGTAGTCCTCAATGGGTCTAAGTCCACATGGAGAGAAGTAAGCAGTGGGGTACCACAAGGTTCCGCCTAGGCCCAGTACTCTTTAATATCTTCATAAATGTCACGATGTGAATATTGCCAGTTGAGCATCTCTACTATTTCTAGGTTTACTATATTTTCTAATCAAGCAGACATGTGATATGTTTTACTGCGCATGTGTGCATTCCAGGAGTCTCCTCCTTCCTTCTTCTCTTGTGAGCCTCGCCTGAGGCAGACGTGAATTCTTAGCTGAGAAAATGTAGCTTATTTAAGGTTTATTTTTTGTTACTTTTATACTGAAATAAATATTTTGTTAATTAGAATTAAATCTCGGTTTTATTTTCTAAGTAAGAATGACTTCAAGGAAGCAAGATCCCATATCACCTCTTTGATAGGAATAATTTCCTATCCGTCAATAAATGACCTAGACGAGGGAATAGAAGGGGAACTAACCAAATTCGCAGATGATACCAAGCTTTGGAGATATTCAAAGCCCTGTCATTGATAAGGTTCATCTCTTATTGATGAGACTCATGTCTTATTCACATCATGGATTTACAATTAAAACGGTCAGGCTCAAAACCAAAAGTGACTCATGGCAATTTTTCCAGTCTGAGTTCTTTATTGTTTCACACCTGTAGACAAAATTTTGCCAGACTGAGGAGCTACTGTGTGCATTTACAATATACTCTGTGAACTATTAGGGAGAAGCTGTCTTCACCCACTTTCTCTCACACGTAATATCTGGGCTAAGTTGCTTCTTACTTCTCTGGAATGCATCCTCTCCCTCCTGAGGATCCATGTCATCATTACATTACATTACATTACATTACATTACATTACATTACATTACATTACATTACATTACATTACATTACTAAAATTGGTTAATATCAGTTGCTTGTGGGGATGGAAATTTGTCAGGTCATGACATTAGCTAAGGATTTTTTAGTCACCTTTACTTGGGAAAACTAATTATCTTAAATGCCAAGTACGTGTCAACTTAGATGTCAACTTTAACAAAATGCACAGGTACAGATGTCAACAAAAAACAAAATGCACAGGTACAGTATATGTGGTACCTTGCTCAACAGTAGTAACTGTGAGAGGGATCTTGGAGTCCTAGTGGACAACCATTTAAATATGAGTCAGCAATGTGCAGCAGCTGCCAAAAAAGCCAACACAGTTCTAGGCTGCATTAACAGAGGGATAGAATCAAGATCACGCAAAGTGTTAATACCTATGAGCCGAGGTGACGCAGCGGTTAGAGGCAGGTACTGCAGGCCACTTTAGCTGACACTGATCTGCAGGTCAGCGGTTCAAATCTCACCGGCTCAAGGTTGACTCAGCCTCCCATCCTTCCGAGGTAGGTAAAATGAGGACCCAGATTGTTGGGGGCAATGTAAATATACATTGCTTACTGGTGTAAACCGCTTAGAGAGTGCTTGCACTGTGAGGCGGTATATAAATCTCACAAAATAAATAAATAAATAAAATAAAGCTGGCAGGAGTAGCTAATACCCCAGAGGACAGGCTCAGGATCCAGATGGATCTTGACAGACTTGAACACTGGGCCCAATCAAACAAAATGAAATTCAATGCAGAGAAAAGTAAAATCCTACACCTAAGTAAGAAAAACCAAAGATACGCATATAAACTGGGTGAAACCACACTGAGCTTGGCCAGTCTGGCGAAGAGAAGGACCAGGGGTGACATAATAACAGTGTTCCAATACTTGAGGGGCTGCCACAGAGAGAAGGGGATTAGGCTGTTTTCCAAAGCACCAGAAGGCCAGACAAGGAATAATGGATGGAAACTGATCAAAGAGAGATTCAACCTGAAAATAAGGAGGAACTTTCTGACAGTGAGAGTGATCAACCAGTGGAACAGCTTGCCTGTGGAGGTTGTGAGAGCTCCAACACTTGAGACTTTCAAAAGGAGGTTGGACTGCCACTTATCCGAAATGGTGTAGGGACTCCTGCTTGAGCGGGGGGTTGGACTAGATGACCTACAAGGTCCCTTCCAACTCTAATAATAATCTAATCTAATCTAAAATCTAATCTAATCTAACATGGATCTGTGAATAAATTGGAACTTTGAGGAATCCTTTGCCTCGAATTCTGATTTAATTTTCGATGCTATTTGGAACCCTGACACTAACCCGAATCTTGCTTAAAATTCACCCAGCTACCCCGACTCCTCGGGGCGCTGTTCGAGGTCCTGAGTCCCAGCACCGACCCGGTAATGGGCGGTGTAAAGACTCAGGGAAGATGGGGGAAGAAAAGCATGCCATGGGCGAGCAAGTAGGGGACGAATCGCGTATCCACGTTGAGACCCTCTACGTTCCTTCCAAAGCCGAGGTGGAAGCTGAAGAGGCCGCGGAGAGGGAATGCCAGTTAGGGGCTTGGCGCCCCACCCCACAAGAACGGACCTCTCAAGGCGCAACCGGAGGGCTGAGCTCTCCCACAAAGCGAATGTGGGAGCCACACCTGGGCGCGGGATCAGCCTCAGCCCACGAGTGGAGACAGCCGAACCTCACGCCAGCCAATAGGCAATCAGCTAAAAATGAGTCAGCAGTGTGCAGCGGCAGCCAAAAAAGCCAATGCAATTCTAAGTTGCATTAACAGAGAGATACAATCAAGATCAAGTGAGGTACTAATGCCACTCTATAAAGCCTTAGTTAGACCATACCTAGAGTACTGCATCCAGTTTTGGTCACCACACTATAAAAAAAATGTTGAGGAAAGCAACCAGGATGATTAGGGGACTGGAGACTAAAACATATGAAGAACGGTTACAGGAACTGGGCATGGCTAGTCTAGTATAGAGAAGGACCAGGGGAGACAAGATAGCAGTGTTCCAATATTTGAGGGGCTGCCACAGAGAGGACTGGGTCAAGCTATTTTCCAAAGCACCTGAAGGCCAGACAAGGAATAATGGATGGAAACTGATCAAGGAGAGATTCAACCTAGAAATAAGGAGGAACTTTCTGACAGTGAGAACAATCAACCAATGGAACAGCTTGCCTTCGGAAGTTATGGGAGCTTCATCACTTGAGACTTTCAAGAAGAGATTGGACTGCCATTTGTCAGAAATGGTGTAGGGTTTCCTGCTTGAGCAGAGGGTTGGACTAGATGACCTACAAGGTCCCTTCCAACTCTGTTAATCTGTTATTTATCCTTTTACAATCTCTCTTGCCATCGTTATTTTAGGGAATTGCTGTAGTTGTTAACTGAACCATGCAGTCATTAAGCAAATCTGGCAGTGAGAACAATTAATTGGTGGAAGGGTTTGCTTCCAGGAGTCGTGGGTATTTCATCCCTGGAAGCTTTTAAGAAGAGAGTCAACAGCCATTTGTCTGGAATGCTGGAGGGTCTCCTGCTTGAACAGGGGGTTAGACTAGAAGACTTCCAAGGTCCCTTCCTAGGATTCTATGAGGAAGGAAGGAAGGAAGGAAGGAAGGAAGGAAGGAAGGAAGGAAGGAAGGAAGGAAGGAAGGAAGGAAGGAAGGAAGGAAGGAAAGGAGAGGATGAGAGAGAGGGAGAAAGGACAGAAGAGGAGGGAGGGAGGGAGGGAGGGAGGGAAAGAAGGAAGGAAGGAAGGAAGGAAGGAAGGAAGGAAGGAAGGAAGGAAGGAAGGAAGGAAGGAAGGAAGGAAGGAAGGAAGGAAGGAAGGTGTTATGTATTGAAGGTTTGAATAAAAGTTACATGTTTACACCAAGGTCCGCTTTGCAGAGCGGGAAAATAAAGATTGCTGATTGTCAGCCTAGCCAGCAGCCCTCTCTTAAAATAAAGAGAGCTTTAGCGGCTAGCCTTTTGCTGGTTACTATTCATTCTAATAAAGAGCTGTTTGAGTCACTTCACTGCTTCCAGCCTCTTCAGTCTCAGAACCCAACAGAAGGAAGGAAGGAAAATAGATGGAAACTAATCTAGGAGAGAAGCAACCTAGAATGGAGGAGAAACTTCCTAACAGTGAGGAGAAACTTCCTAACACAACTTCTTGAAGTTGTGATGCTCCATCACTGGAGGTTTTTACGAAAAGACTGGACAGCCACTTGTCTGGAATAGTGTAGTGTTTCCTACTTGAGCAGAGGGTCGGACTAGAAGACCTCTGAGGTCCCTTTCAGCCCTAGGATCATATGATTTTAAATGCTGGAGAGAAGACGCCATGCTTTCTACTTGCTTAGTTGGGGAGGGGGCATAATTTGTTTTCCAATCAATGCTTTAACTGCCATTGATGGAAAGATTGCCCGTAAACAGTGCTACCATGGGTTTGGCCCAAGAAATAAGCAGTCGGCAACATAAACCCAGATAACAAGCTCCATCACAGTCTTGATTGAAGGAAAGCAAGGAAAAGACACAGGAGTATCTCTGCCTGTTAGAAAGGGGGGAATTAGAATCAGAATAGAGCTGGAAGGGACCACCAGGAGACCTTTTACCATTCCAGACAAATATCTTTTCTTGAAAGCCTCCAGTGATGGAGCACCCACAACTTCTGGAGGCAAGCTGTTCCACTGGTCAATTGTCCTCACTGTTAGGAAGTTTCTCCTTAATTCCAGGTTGCTTCTCTCCTTGTGTAGTTTCCATCCACTGTTTCTTGTCCTGCCCTCTGGTGCTTTGGTGCTAGGGTGGCCTCCTCTTTTTTGTGACAGCCCCTCAAATACTGGGAGACTGCTATCATGTCACCCCTGGTCCTTCTTTTCATTAAACTAGATATACCCAATTCCTGTAACCATTCTTCCTATGTTTTAGCCAAAACATATGAAACCAAACGGAGACTCGGCGCCTTTGATCATGTCACTCAGGCGAAAACTTCCATGTTTCCCCCAAAATAAGACCTAATGGGTCTTTTTTAAAAGACCCAGTCAAAGCCCAGGGCCAAAGTCCGGGGGTCGGGGAGGGGGCTGAAGCGAGCAGGCGTCCTGCCTGCAGCACCCATGCCAGCTGCCTTTACCCAGTCAGAGCTGGAATGTTGCCGCATTTAAGTGCCGGTAGATGCTGGCCTTCCCTCCAGTGGGCCTGGGCAACTACTGGAGAGAGACAGGCTCATATCAGCACCTGGCGCCCAGATGCCCTCACTTCCCCCAAGCATTTGTTTGCCTATGTGATGATCTGGGGCAAGGCACAGAGGCAACACAGTCAGCTGATAATTCGAAATGCCCCTTTATAGCTCCAACTTTCCCCCAAACGCTCCCACGTTATGGCAAGTCCCAGAGCAAAGTGATCCATCACTCTTTGGCTGCAAATAGTCCAGCAAAATGCTGTGAGCACAACGGCTGCAAAGTAAAAAATCCAGCGGGCCCAGGGAATAAGTCAATGAGTCCAGGAAGCAAAGGAACACGCAATGGTTTCAGGAAGCAAAGGAACAAGGCAATGGTTTCAGGAAGCAAAGGAACAAGACAATGGTTTCAGGAAGCAAGAAATAAAGCAAGAAATCCAGGAAACTCCAAATGTCGGGAATGGCACACAAAACTCTATGAATTCCTCCCTGCCAGCAAGCCGTCCCACTCCTGAGGGTCCCTGGTCTGCCTCCTCCCCACATTCCTCCGAAGCAAATGAAGCAGCCCCCTCGATCTCCCTCGGCTCCAGCTCTGCTCATCTTCCTTCACAGATTCAGGCTCCACGGGGACATGACACCCTACCTGATTTCCAGCTCCTTTGCATTACTCCGTTGCATTTCTCACCATCGTGTGCAAGGAAACAAAAGTTTGTGGGACTAAAAAAAAAGTTCAATCTATCAATTTCAAATTTTCGTGAAAAAAAAGATCTTGCAAAGTTGGAATTGATTGATTGAACTTTTTTTAGTCCCACAAACTTTTGTTTCCCTCCATATGACGGCGAGAAACACAACAGAGAAACGCGACGGAGCTGGAAATCAGGTTAGCAAAGAAATGCTTGAGGGAAGCGAGGGCATCTGGGCAGTGGTGGGTGGGGCAAGTTCTGCGGCACGGTGTTGCGCTGCAATGGAGAAACGGAAAACTGAGCGGCCGGCGCAAGGGAAGGAGGAGAAGCAGGGAGAAGAAAGAGGGAAAGGACAGAGAACCAGTTGTTAAATTATTTGAATCCAACCACTAGATTTAGGCATTTGAGTTAACTAGTTATTAATCTCTGGATTGCCTTGCCTGTTCTGGAGTTAAAAACCATGTATGGCTAGATGATAACAACAACAACAGTAATAATTTATTAAACTTGTATGCCATCCAGCTCTCAATGATTCTGGGCAGCTCCTAACAATAAAACATATATGGTAAAATCAATAAAACATAAACAAGAAATATAAAAGATGGCAAATGTAATGAAGCATTTATTTCTTCCTTGTAAAAACCTGCATGAAAAACTAGATCTTTACAATAGCAAAGTGGGGCTGTCTGCATCTTGGGAGAATCTCATTCCAGAGGTTCTTCTAGAGAGAAGGTACATTTGAGGCATGCCAACCTTGAACAATCAAACTGATGGGGAAATGTTATGGGAGATGTAGTTCTTCAAGTAACCAGACCCTTGCCATATTAATTGGTCAGCTAGCTATCTCCTAGTAAAATGTGCAGATTAACAGAAATTCTTGTTAAATATATGTATGTATGTCTATATATGTATGTCTATGAATATCTATGGACTGTTTTGGAATAGATAAAATTAATAGATAAAATGATTTTTCACCATTTAATTGCTGGGTTCAGTCTTTGAAAAGCTCATATTCCAGGGACCTATGGTTGGTATGCATAAATCTAGGCACAAAATTTAACTCTGCTTGACATCCTAGTCAATAACTACCATTGTTTTAATCACCATGGCTATAGTTAATTAAAGTGGATGTCAGTGTTATCCAAACAATGAAAAGTAATTTCATCAAATTATTTCATTTCAAAGACCACATGTATGAAAAAAAAATATGATAGATACATTTCCTCTCAATGCTTAGTTTCATTGGTTTTCTGTATTAGATCTTCCAACCCAAACCTTTAAAATCTAATAGGATGGAAAGGCAATACTGCAGTCCTCTTATTGTTTCATTTTTAAAAAGGTGTCTGGTACAATACAGCTGGCAAGAGTATGATGTCAGAGGCAGCTAGGGTTATTTTTAAAGATTCTGTTGGGATTGTTTGGCATGGGCAAAATGGTTCAAATTGACATTTCCATTCCACTCAGCTGAATCTTCTGAGCTCAGGGATTTCATTTGTTTCTTATATTATTCATAAATCTATTTATCAGAAGACTTCTGCCTTTTCTTTTAAACATGTCCAATAAGAAGCCTGTTCTATTTCTGTTGGTGGTAGCATATTAAGTTACCTTTCAAGTCTGTGCCAGGTGAGAGCTCCTTCAGTGAAAGAGGAACCCAGAATTTGCTGAAGGCTAAAACTTAACCCTAATCATGTTGTTTTAATTTGGACTTTCTGTAAATTCAAAGAGTTGAGTTATCCACACTGTTTATTTGCAGAATATTTTCTGGGACCCTGTTACACAATTAATCTACAACCTCTTTAATGACCTTGCTCCTAAGACTTGCTACTTGTAGAATCACACAATTTTCACATCAGATGGAGGGTCTTTTTAGATCCACTGCTTTTTGACCTAGACTCAGTAAATAAATTGAACAATAGCCACCACTCTTTCTCTTAATGGTTTTGGAAATTGAACAAGGTTAATGCATAAGTCCCTAATATTTTTTTAGACTTAAAGATGCTCGGTTCTTTTGTCCTTTTCCCAATAGGTTTCCCTTGTAGAGTTTTTAAGAACCTGATAGTGATGCTATAACCCTTACTTAGAAGGAATAGAATAGAAGGGGAACTTTCCAAATTTGCAGATGATGCTAAGCTGCCAGGAATAGCTAACACCCTAGAAGATAGGCTCAAGATCCAGATGGATCTTGACAGACTTGAACACTGGGTCCTATCTAACAAAATAAAATTCAATGTAGAGAAAAGTAAAGTCTTACACTTAGGCAAGAAAAATCAAAAGTACACATATAGATTGAGTGAAACCAGGCTTAACAGCAGTAACTGTAAGAGGGATCTTGGAGTCTTAGTGGACAACCAGCTAAAAATGAGCCAGCAGTGTGCAACGGCAGCCAAAAAAAGCCAATGCAATCCTAAGCTGCATTAACAGAGGGATACAATCAAGATCAAGTGAGGTACTAATGCCACTCTATAAAGCCTTAGTTAGACCACACCTAGAATACTGTATCCAGTTTTGGTCACCACACTATAAAAAAGATGTTGAGACTCTAGAAAGAGAAGAGCAACCAGGATGATTAGGGCACTGGAGACTAAAACATATGAAGAACAGTTACAGGAACTGGGCATGGCTAGTCTAGTGTAGAGAAGGACCAGGGGAGACATGATAGCAATGTTCCAATATTTGAGGGGCTGCCACAGAGAAGAAGGGGTCAAGCTATTTTCCAAGGCATCTGAAGGCCAGACAAGGAATAATGGATGGAAACTGACCAACCTAGAAATAAGGAGAAATTTTCTGACACTGAGAACAATCAACCAATGGAACAGCTTGCAAATTGTGGTGAAACAGGGGGCAATTTACCATAGAATAACACCTTATTGGGCTTATCAATATATTGTATGGCTTGTGTGTTAATATAATCATTATAACATAGTACATTTTAAAGTGTCTTTTGGGAAGTTACAAATAGGGAACTATAGGGAAGTTACAAATAGGGAACTCACATTTGGCCGACCACAAATCTGTAACAGAAAGAGCTTGTTTACGGAAGGTACCGAGAGCTTGCTCAATGTAACGGAAGGCCCAGGTAATTTCAGTAAAGGAACATGTTGTAAGACACCTCTTGACCGTCGGAAATGGTGTAAGATAGAGGCTCCACCTATGTATGTACATTTCTCTATTCTGTTACTTCTCTATTTCTGTAATTTGACATGTGTTGATTTATTATTGGTTGTCCAAAGTAACGCCTCAGGAAGAGGCGAGAACTGTAAAACGTATAAAAGTACCACCTCGGGCATAGTCCGGGGTTCAGAATTTGTCATATGAATACTCTGAACCATTTGCGCAGTAATAAACCTGTGTTCTCCTACTCTTGGGGTCTTCATTCCTGACTTGGTAAGCAAGATTTGCTGCAACAGTGGGAGCTTCATCACTGGAGCTTTCAGGAAGAGATTGGACTGCCATTTGTCAGAAATGGTGTAGGATCTCCTGCTTGGGCGGGGGTTGGACAAGATCTCTTCCAACTCTGTTAATCTAATCTAATCTAATCTAAAAAACCTACATTCCATCTGTGGATGGCTATACCAGAACCTAGAGTGTGTACCTTCCAGCCAGACATCCCTACAGTCATGCTGAGGGAACATTGAAAGCCATTTAATTAATTCTGGGCAAATCCAGTCTAGAGGCTTGATATCTCCAGATAATGACATTATAAATGTTTCTGAATAAAACCTATAGTATTGCTATGGAGTTCTTCTTTAACTCTGGAACCTAAAACTGTGCCCAGAGCTTCTAAAGTGTTGACTATTCCCCCCAGCTTGGTGTCACCTACAAATTTAACGAGTTTCCTTTCCATCCCTCATCTAAGTTGTGTATGAGGATGCTGAAAAGTACTGACTCTAAAACTGAACCTTGTGGTAGCCCACTGCATGCTTCCCTTGATGTATGCCCCAAAGATGCTTTTCCAAAAGACAACTAGACTTTGTTTTTCTTTGAAGACATTTTGCTTCTCATCCAAAAAGCTTCTTCAGAATCTCCATAGACATTCCCTCGATATAGATGGATTGAGTGTGGTTGATCAATCGGTTATGAATCCATCTTATCAAATGCCTTAATGAAGTCCAAGTGCACTATGTCCACAACATTTTGTTGATCCACTAATTTAATCACTTTATCAAAGAATGCAATAAGGCTTGTTTGGCATGATCTCTTTTTGACAATCGCATATTGGCTTCACCCATATTGATGTCCACAGATCCATTGTTTGATTCTTTTTTCTAGGTTCTTCCCATGTATTAATGTCAGGCCGACTGGTCTATAGTTTCATGGCTCCATTTTTTTTCTTTTTTGAAGATGGGGAGCACATCAGCTCTTTTCCATTCCTCTGGTAGTTTCTTGGTGCTCAAGGATGTTTGAAAGATATGGTTCAATGGTTCTGAGATCACCTCTGCCATGTTCAGAACCCTGGTCCTGGTGATTTGAACTTGTCTAAAGTGAATGGGTGTCGTCTTACTATTTTCTTGCCTAAATTGACTTGTATGCCTAATCTTTTTTTTTACAGTATTGCTTTTGATGTGTTGGATTGTTTTTTCTGTTTGTGTAAAGACAGATGCAAAGAATGAATTAAGCAGTTCTGCTTTTCCCTGCTCCCCGTTACATCCTTGCCACCTTCTCCCATTAATGGACTAATCACTTCCTTGATTTTTTTTACATTCTTGGTTTTTTTACATGCTGAAAAAACTTTTTATTATTATGTTTGACATTTGTTGTAAGTCTTAGTTCATTCTGAGCGTTAGCTTTCCTGAGTTCATCTTTGCATGTTCGGGCTATTTGCTGGTATTCTGCTTTATGTTTCCCTTTTTCCTTTTTTTTTTTTTTTTTGACCTTGTCTTCTTTGTCTTTCAATTTATCAGAGAGTTCTTTATATTCCATGCTAGTTTCTTCTGAGATCTCTTATTTTTGTTTTTCAGTGGTATTGTGCTAGACTGGCTTTTATAATCTCATTTTTCAGAGTTTCCAAAGCTTCTTGGGTTGTTTTCCCCTTTAGCATTTAACTTTTATGAATACAAAATTTTAACTAGACTATCTAGGAAAATGGAACTAATGTTTTCATTTATAGTATTAAGTTCATGCACCAAAAGATGAAATATTAGCATCACAATTCCAAAAATTGTATTTTTCTTTCTTACTTTTTTAATGTGTTTTTATTGATTTTCTACATTTTACATATCATAACATTTCTTTGAGCTATCTACAACCTTTTATATACATTATTGTTATATTTATACAATTTATACATCATTTTACAGTACTTTCTAATTCTATATCTTCATCTCACATTTTCTCTTCAATTTTCTATCATTGGTCCATTTATAACACTTTTCCCATGTTTCGTAGTAGTCTGAGTCCTTTTGTCCTCTAAGTTCTATGGTTAATTTGTCCATTTCTGCACAATCACATATCTTCTTGATTATCAAACTTTCAATGGGTGCATTAGGGTTCCTCCAGCATTGCGCGTATGCAATCCTAGCAGCTGTTGTGATGTGCAAAATCAAATACTTGGCACTTCTATCGTATTGCCTTTTAAATATACCTAATAAAAGAAGTTCTGGGGTAAATTCTAATGTTGTTCCTATTATTTCCGGTAACCAATTGTGTATCTTTGTCCAATATTTCTTCGCTTCGAGACACGACCACCACGTGTGAAAGAAGGTGCCTTGCTCTTTTTTGCATTTCCAACAGATCGAATTTAAATTTGGATATATTTTAGCTAATTGTGCAGGGGCCAAATGCCAGCGATAGAACATTTTATAATGGTTTTCTTTATAGGATGTTGATTTTGTTATTTTATAGTTTCTATTCCAGATTTGTTCCCAGTCAGCCAAGTGTATATTGTATCCCACATTTTTCGCCCACGCAATCATTGACCCTTTTACTATGTCTTTGGCCTTATCAAATTGTAACAGATAATTGTATATTTTAGAAATAATTTTATCTTCTGGGCCCGTCAAGAGTTTATCTTTCCATTTCCATTCCAATTCCTTCACTATCTTTTTTGTATCTTGATTGGAGTTGGAGGTAGGGCCACCAATCTATAGTTATACCTTGCTTTTCCAAATCCTCTCTACTTTTTAATTTCCCAAATCCATCCAAAATATCTTTGTATTTGACCATTTTAGTTGTATCAATCATATTTGGGTAAATCATTGCCTCCATAGTGGACAACCAATTAGGAATTTTCAGGTAATGTTTTTTTCTCACCTCTTGCCAAATTTTTATCAATGAGTCTCTAATCATATGTCTGTGGAAATATTGTTGTGGTTTACTTTCGTTATCCCATAAAAATGCATGCCATCCCTTCTGTAGGTCATGACCTTCCAATAACAATAACCGTCTATTCCTCAAATTGATTCAGTCTCTTAGCCAAACCAACAGTGCTGCTTTATAATATAATCTCCAGGCCAGGAGCCCAAAGCCACCTCTGCTTCTACTATCTTGCAAATCAATTAATTTGATTCTTGGTTTTTTACTTTGCTATATAAATTTTGAAGTAATTTTGTTCAAGTCAATAAAGAATTTTGGGACTTCCGGGGTGGAGCCATGGCGAGTGGTCGAGGGAGAACAGCGCCCTGCTCCCCAAGCCCGAATTCCTGAAGATCGGAGGCCCATATCAGGGCACATCAACCCTGGAGAGGTAGATGAATTAGTAAAGTATCCAGTGAACATCGAGGCGGAAGGCAACCACCCGATGTGAAGCAGGGAAAACTCTACAACTCCAAAACGGGAAGCGCTGTCATCCTCATGATGGCGGCTTCAGTGCCGTGACAGCCCCAGCAACAGAGGAAGACTTAATTATATACTGAGACATCAGCAAGCAGAAAACCCACAATATATATAGATTATAACAGATTGAGAAAAGAGGTAAAATAAGGAACTCTAAGGTTTACGAATTGGACTCAAAGAAGGAGGGAAACAACCCCCAAAACAGCGGCCACCCGGCGGTGTGAGAAAACAACGACAGGAGGGCACCACGGAAGGGAGACGAATAAAAGGTACACAGAAGGGGGACGTTGTTGGAAGAAAAATACTAAATAAAGTGTGGAGACGCAGCTACGCTAAGGAACAGCAAGAAGAGTAAGAACTTGATACATTGAGAAATACATCGATACATTGAGAAAAGCGACTGGAGGTAGAACGATATAAATCAATAGATACAAACTTTCCAAAGGATACAGAGACTGGCGGCCTCAGCTATTGTAACAAAGGCGAAAGGACTGCCTCAGAAAAGAAAGGGAAAGGACATTAGAATCTGGAAATAACTACGAACGTGGAACTTTTTGAGGACTTTAAGCAAGACTAAGCATGATTAAGAAGATAGACTCCCCAGCTAGAACAGGACAGTTGTGGTTGGTGATAACAAGTATACTAGAACAATAATGTTATAAACACTACTTTAAAACTGAGAGACTGACTAAATAGTGACTGTGTTAAGATATAAGTAAATATTTCCAAGGATTGAACCAAGAAGATTCTATTGTTGATATATATTTGTTGATATATATATCAGCAAAAAATCCTACATATATATATGTATGTATGTATGTATGTATGTATGTATGTATGTATGTATGTATATGTGTGTGTGTGTGTGTGTGTGTGTGTGTGTGTGTGTGTGTGTGTGTGTGTGTGTGTGTGTGTGTGTTATATAAGTTAAACTGAAACTGTAACTATAACTGGAATTAAAGACAAAAATTAGATACTTAAGTTTACAAATAGATATATTAAGAAAGAGCTTAGAAGATATAAGGATATTAGTACATGAACATATGAACTGTTGAATTTAAAAATTTAAAAATTGGTATAAGGATCAAGTTATAAGTGCTACTTTGTGTAATATTATTATTAATTAATTACTAGAAAATAGATTTATAGAGAAACATAGAAATATTATATATACTATATACATTTTGAATTAATTTTTTGAGAATTTATGTGATAGGTAGTACATATTTTGATAGATAGTATATATCTCTTGTATTAATAGATTGAATAGAAGAAATTTGTAATAGCTTAAACGATTGGAAATTTGAAGCATAAAACATAGGATTAATTGGAGTAAATAAGACTTGATGAATGGTAGAATTGAAAGATCTCTATAACATATTTAAAATGTCAACAACAACAACCACCCAAAAACTGGCAAAAAAACCAACATCAAACCCGACTCTGCCAGCAGCATCTCCTTCAGGTCAGAGATCTATTGAGAGTATGCTAAGTGCAGAAAAGGCAAGCAATCAGGCTACCATACAAGCGATGCAAACAACCCTGCAGGCAATACAAGAAACATTGCTAAAAATGCAGGAGAAAATGGATAGGAATTATGAAACCATGAGAGAAGATATACACAAGGTTGACAATAGAATAGGTACCATTCAGCAAGCAATAGAAAAAAATGAACAACAAATAAAAATTGTGAGAAAAATGAATTTATTCTTGTTAAATAAGACTGTAATAAGAGCCATAGCACAACCATTTTGAATCTATTTGTAATGAAAAATCATATTGTGTAACAAAATGTATTTTATGTATGTCAGCTCTTTTCCACTGTCCTCATACACAGGATATGTTTGTATCAAAATTATGCTGAGGGAAGCTGGGAATGTACAAAAGGACATGTGTACAGGTTATAAGCTTATGGGAAAGCACAGGTTCACACAGAGAGGAAGTGTGCAGCTGTCAGGATGATGGATTGTTTCTAGGATTTTTCTGAGTTAGAAAACACTGTGTTAGGATGTTATATAATGGGAGGTTGGACGATATAATGGGAGGAGAATGGGAGGAGTAAGGTGGAGCCATGTTCTGTATTTAAACATGGGCCTGGATTTTGCCTTGCCTCTATTTGTGTCAGAAGTTCTATCTTCTGTCCAATTCGGAGGACCTTTGCACAAAGTATGTATTAAACTTGTTTTTATTGTTAATCTGGACTCCTGATTATTTAATTTTTCTCACAAAAATGATTGAAAAAAGGACAGAACAAACAGAAAAGAAAGTGGAAACGGTAGACCAAAAATTAATAACTATTAATAGGAAATTAGAGGAGTCAATCATAAATCTAGAAATTGATAGAGCAGCTTTCTACTTACATTTCCAAAAAGTAATAGAAAACAAGGATGAGGATCTAGGAACAACAATGATAGAAATAATTTCAGGAATCACAGAAGGATAAACAAGAAGTACAAAATGGTTTGGACGAAATATACAGAGTATACACTAACTATGCCAGGCATAACAAATTACCCAGGGAAGTCCATATCAGATTTACTAGGAAGGAGATTAGAAATGAAATACTTAAAGCAACAAGAGAGGACACCATAATAAACAAAGGCAAGGAAATCCGGGTACTAAAACAATACCAAGAAGGCTTAGAGATCACAGGAGGGGATACCGTGCTCTGGCAGTGCAGTTAAATAAATGGAAGGTTCTGTTTAAATGGCTGATCCCAGAAGGAATGCTCATCTCATGGCAGGGGAGGAAAATTAAAGTGGAGAACTTAGACATGGCCCAAGAGTTTTATGAGCAATTCATAACAGTGGAAGGGGAGAACCTAGAAAGCAGAAGCCAGGAAGAGCAGATTTCTGAGGGAAACAAAGTAGAACAGGAAGAAAATAGCGAAGAAAAAGAACAACAAGAAACAGAAGGAATAAGAACAAGAGCACAAAAGGAAAATAGAACTAATAGGAGACAGACACATAAATAACGAATAATGGAAGAACCCCTAAGCTTACTCTCAATAAATATTAATGGTTTAAATTTGCATAGTAAACTGAAAATAACTTTTGCTAAATTACAAAAACAGAAAATTGATATAATATGCTTACAGGAAGTTCACATTCCAAAACAAAACGAAAAAGATTTAGAACAAGAAAAACTAGGTAAATTATTTACAGCACTGTCAAAAAAGAAAAAGAGAGGTATAGCTATATATATTAAGAAGGATTTGGAAGCAAAAAAGATATATGCAGATGACAAAGGAAGAACCTTAATAATTTCAATTAAGATACACCATACACAGGCCCTACTGGTGGTAATATATGCCCCAAATAAAGAGCAGGAAAAAATCTACACTAATTTATATTAAAAATAATGGAAATAAGTATTGGAAATATATGTTTATTGGGAGATTTTAATGGAATTGTCGATGAGAAAAAAGATTATAAAACTGATAATAAAAATATACGGAAAAAGGAGACTTCCGGTTTGGCGTTCGGCGCCGATGGCGTTCCTTTTTCAGGGCGCCTTTCCGACTCCCTGCCGGGCCGCCAGAACAGCTGTCTGGCGGCTTGGAATCTCTCTGCCCCGGACATAGGGGAGAGAGGAGAGCGTGGCAGGTGGGGTAGAGCCCCCCTAGCGCCCTAGGAGCCATCCAGGGGCGCGAAGGGAAGGCTCCCCAGGTAGCCTGCCCCCAGCTCCGGGAGCCTGGAAATCTCTGCTTTTGCGGAGCAAGACGCCGAAGCCGCCGCTGCTTCTAGAAGAGGATTTATAAAACTTTTTTTCTGTGCATTTAAAGAGGCAGACAGAGAGAACCAGGGGCTTTGCTGGGCAAGTATGGATTTTTTTCCCCTTTTTTTAAACCCTCGGCTAACTTCTATTTGAAGAAACAAAGTAACATTTAATATGCAACAATATGGCGTTTGAAGGAGGAGAAGTGAAAGTGATTTCCGTTTTGCTTGTGGTCTTTTTTTCTTATGGAAACTCTTTGTTCTGAAAACTGAAAACTGGCTGTCCTTCTTATATTCTCTGATAACTGATAACTTTTTTAAAAAAAAATAAGGATTATTTGCCTTTGAAAGTGGAAAGTATCTTTTTAGAGATCTGGCTTTTTAAGGCGTTTTGAAGAAGTTGGGAAGAGAAGTGAAGGTGATTTTTGCCTTGTTTGTTTGTGGCTCTTTTTCTTATGGAAAATTATAACTTTGAAGACTGATTTTTTTTTCCTCTGTCTCCTGATTTTGGAAATTAAAAAACTCTCTATTCTTTACATTGGAAAGAATTTTATTTAGAGTTATGGCTTTTTTCTATACTTCTCTGGAAATATAAAAATGGTTTCAAGTTTGGAAAGATTGATTTTTTTTTTCTGGCTTTTCTCTTGTGGAAATTTTGAAAACTGATTTTTATTCTCTGCTCCGTGACTTTGGATTATAACAATTTGACTCTCCTTTGCACCTCTTTGGAAGTACAATAAAGAAGAAGTGAAAGTTATTTGTGTTTTGTTTGTGGTCTTTGGACTTTGGGAAATTTTTGAACTTGAAAACTGGTTTTTATTTTTGATTCTCAATTTTGGATTATAACAACTGATAGTGATTTGGCGTTTTCAGTTTAATTTTTTGGAACTATAACAATGGCTTCAAAATATGGAATGATTGCCTTGAATAAAAGGCCTAAAACCCCTCTGCTTATACTTCTAAAATGCAACTTGCTACTGAACCAACACCTCCACAAGTTTTGACATCGGAAAATTTATTAAATACTTTAAAGATTATGAAACAAGACTTAATTTTGGAATTTAATCAAAAAATTACTGAAATAGAAAATAAAATGCAGGAAGCTTTGAAGAATATGGAAAAGCAGCTACGGATGGACATGTTAGAGGTTTGCAAAGGTTTAGCAACAAATGTTGATTTTTTGGAGGACTGTATTGAAACAAATAAACAAGCGCTGGCAACCTCGGTGGAATATATAAACAAATTTAAAAAGGATATTGCAAATTTTGAAACAGAGGTGTTGATGTCACAGTTTAGAAGAACGCAATTCGCTATTAGAGTAAGGGGGTTGAAAGAAGGTTTATATGATGATTTGAAGGGAAGAATGATTGAGGCCTTGGTACAGGTTTCTGGAATTTCTAAAGATGAGCTGGCTACACAAATTGAAAAGATATACAGGGTCAATTCGTGGCATGCAAAACAAAAACATTTACCAAGGGACATTGTTATATATTTTACTACAAGAGTCTTACGGAACAGAATTATTCAGGCGACATTTAAGAATAATCTTCAGGTGAATGGTCAGGAACTTAAGATTTGGAAAGAAATTCCCTTTAAAATGCTTAAAGCTAGAAAAGAATTTACTTTTTTGATTGATGAACTTAAAAGATTGAATTTACAATACAAATGGGAAGCACCAACAGGAGTTACGGTGAAATTTTTGGAGAAAATATACCGGCTGAATACGATAAACAAAGCTACCGAATTTTATGTTAATATTTTAAAGGCTGATATATCTAAAATTCCAGAAGAAAAACGTATGAATGTAGAAGAAGACAAGGAGGAAAAGTCATCCTTATTGGAACAAAATGAAATAATCTCAAAGAGTCAAAGTGAATCGCAGAGCCAGAAAGATGTGAAAAAGGAGATGGAGTATTGGGATCAGATGGAAGAGGAGCTGATAAATTCAAAATCATCAAGATACAAAAGGAGGCAACCAATAAGATATAAAGAGAAGTAGTGTTGATATGTATTAGATGGATGGAGATAATATAATTGTATTTTCTTCTTCTCCCTTTTTTTATTGTTGTTTCTTCTTTTTTTTCTTTTTTTCCTTCTTTTTTTAAGGGGGAAAGAGAAAGAGAAGAATTTTTTTCTTTCTTTTTTCCTCTTTTTTAATAATTCTTTAAGAATTGGAATTCTTAATTTTTAATTAAAACTATTGAGTTTTAAATTATGACAATTAGATTTTAAAAATTGTTTTAAAGGAAGGATTTTTTTTTCATTTGTTTTAGGTTTTTGTTTTTCTCTCTCTCTTCTCTAGATTTTTACTATTATTATTATTATTATTATTATTACTATTGTTATTATTTTTATTGTTATTATTATTATTATTATTATTATTATTATTATTATTATTATTATTATTATTATTATTATTATTATTATTATTATTATTATTATTATTATTATTATTATTATTATTATTATTATTATTATTATTATTATTATTATTATTAATATTAATATTAATATTAATATTAATATTAATATTAATATTATTATTAATATTATTATTATTAATATTATTATTAATATTACCTTTAAGGATATCTTTTTTATTATGAATTAACAAGTTGTTGAACAATAATATTATGTGGTTATGATGAAATTTAAAGGCTTTAATATTTAATATGTAGACATGTAATATTTTTTTATTTGAGCTAATAAGTTGTTGTATAATAATGTTATTATGAGAAACTTAAAGATATTATTATTTAATATTTTTATTATGAATTAAAGTTGTTGTATAATAATATTATGTTATGACGAAATTTAAAAATTTTATTATTTAATATGTAGACATGTAATACTTTTTTAGTTTTATTTGAGTTAATAAGTTGCTTTAGAATAATATGTTGTTATGATGAAATTTAAAGGTATTATTATTTAATATCTTGATATTAGCTATGTAAAATTTTCTCGGTTTTAGTTAATTATGAGATTATTATTATTATTATTAACAATTTTTTTAAAGATTTAGTATTATTAATAATTTTCATAGATCTAGAAAGTTGATTGAAAGGAGGAGGGAGAAACTGTTTTCCTTCCTTTGTATAACCCAGATTATATAATTAATATATTTTTAATTTTTATTTTTTATTTTTTAGAATTATATGGGAAATAATATAAAATATAGAAATTTAATGATGTTAGCAATGTGTAATTTGGAGTTGAGGGGTTTTTCTTTTTTCTTTTTTCTTCTGTAATTACTGATATTATGCCCTGTGTTCTCTCTGGGAAGTCCGGGGGGGAGGGGGGGAGGGAAGGGGATGGGGGTGGGGAGAAAAATTAAAAAATGTTTGTACTCTGTACTAATAAAACTTTTTCAATAAAAAAAAAGATCCTAAAAAATATATATATATACGGAAAAAGAAAAAACTGCCGAAATCTTTTCATGAAATGTGCCATGAATTAAATTTAAGGGACTGTTGGAGAGAACGAAACCTGGAAATTAAAGATTATACATTCTATTCTAACCCACATAGGTCCTGGTCTAGGATTGATATGGTCTGGGCAAAAAAAATTGATAAATTCTATAGAAATAGGTACAAATGAGTGGGCAGGCCACAATCCTTTAAAAATAATTTGGAAAGGGGACAATAAAAAAATGAGGAGATGGATGTTAAATATACAAATATTGAAAGAAAAGGAATATATAAACCAAATTAAGAAAGAAATGGAAATGTTCATTAAAGAGAATAGAAATCAAGATTCAACATTACAAAATTTGTGGGATACGGCAAAAGCATATCAAAGGGGAGTAACAATTGCATATTTGACCAGGAAAAATAAAGAAAGAGGGAAACAACAAAAGCTATTGTTAGATAGCTTGAAACAATTAGAGAGAGACCTAAAAAATGATCCCTTAAATAAAAATAATAAATTTTCTAGGGGGAAAAAACCTAAATCCAATAGATGAGGACAGTAGAGAAATGTTAAACAGAGAAATAACTCAAGAAGAGCTAAAACAGGCAGTAATGAAACAGAAGAACAATAAGACACCAGGTCCTGATGGACTCCCAGGAGAGTTTTATAAGGCAACCTTTGAAATAACAGGAGCTTTGCTATTAGAAGTCTGCAATGATACATTACAGAAGGCGAAATTTCCAGCATCTTGGGATGAAGCTCACATTGCATTAATACACAAGGAGGAAACAGATCCCAAACAAATTAAAAATTACAGACCTATATCTTTGCTGAACGTAGACTATAAAATATTCATGATGATTATAGCTGAGAGAATGAAAAAAATATTAAACAAAATCATACACCCAGACCAGAATGGGTTTCTGCCATCTAGACAAATTAGATATAATACTAGGATAGTTCTTAATATATTAGAGTATTATGAGAGACATAGTGATAAACAAATGATATTTTTAGATGCACAAAAGGCCTTCGATAATTTAAATTGGATTTTTTAAGTATCAAATAAAAACTATGAAATTCGGCTCCAAATTTGAAAACATGCTTGATGCAATATATACACAACAAAAAGCTAGGGTAATGATAAATGGCAATATGACGGAAAAAATCAGTATTTCCAAAGGAGTAAGACAAGGTTGCCCAATGTCACCTTTGTTATTTATACTCTCAATTGAGATATTATTGAATCAAATTAGAAAACATGAAGAAATAAAGGGAATTAAAATAAAAAAGGAAAATTATAAAACCCAGGCATTTGCTGATGAGCTAATGTTTTTTTTAGAAGACCCGATAAAATCAGGAATGCAATTATTAAAGGAAATAGAACTATTTGGAAAAGTGGCAGGACTCAAAATAAACAAAGATAAAATGAAAATACTGACTAAAAATTGCACTCAAAATCAGATAAAAGAACTAGTTGAGAAAACAGGCCTGCAGATAACAAAAAAAGTTAAATATCTAGGAATTTGGCTTACAGCCAGACACTCAATTAAAGAAGACAATTATATCAAATTATTTCACAAAACAAAACAAGATCTAGAACGATGGGGAAAGATGCAATTATCATTAATAGGGAGAACTGCAGTTATAAAAATGAATATCCTACCTAGATGGCTATACCTATTCCAAACAGCACCAATAAAATTAGATAAAAAGTTTTTCGGAGAAGTAAACAAAACAATATCCAAATTCATATGGGCTGGGAAAAAGCCAAGAATAAAATTTAAGGTGATACAAGACAGTCGACTCAGAGGTGGCTTTGGACTCCCAGATTTGGAGATATATTATCAGTCAGCAATTCTATTATGGATAAAAGAATGGATCGTTTTAAATAATGAAAGAATACTAACATTGGAGGGTCATAATATACAGGAAGGCTAGCATGCCCATTTATGGGAGAAGAAGAACATTAAACATTCACATTTTCAAACACATGCAATAAGAGGTGTATTATTATACACGGAGGAAAATTAGAATAAAACACTACATGGAGATACCTAGATGGCTATCTACAATGGAGGCCATGATTCGCCCCAATACATTAGCAAGATCGAAAATGAGGAGTTATGAAGACTTATTGGATAAAGATGGTAATTTAAAGACTAGACAAGAATTAGAGGATGAAGGAATAGCCATCGATTGGTGGCCATATCTTCAGCTACGGAATAGGTACAAAAAAGATATGGAAGAATTTGGTATAAATAAAGAACAAAATATAATAGACAAAATTTTATTGGGATCTGAAAATAAATTTATAACCAAAATGTATAACTATTTACTTCAATTCGATAAGTCTGAAGAGATTGTAAAAGATAACATGATTGCATGGATGAAAAATTTTGGCTATACTATTCAATTAGATGACTGGGGAAAATTATGGATGAAAAACTATAAATTGACCATATCAACATCATATAAAGAGAACTTATATAAAATGTATTATCGTTGGCATCTAGCCCCTGCTAGACTCACCAAAATATATTCGAACATGAACCCAAGATGCTGGAAATGTAAACAGGGATATGGCACATACTACCATATGTGGTGGTCTTGCCCAGTGGCAAGAGGATATTGGAATATGATAAGAGTATGGATACAAGAAATGACGGACTCCGAAATTGAATTTAAATCAGAGATATATTTATTAGGAATTATTAGAGGACAATGGATCAAAGAAAACCAATACCTCATAATACATATTTTGACTGCTGCCAGAATAGTCTTCGCGCAAACATGGAAAGTTGAAAACCTCCCTACGGAGAATATGATAATAAAAAAAAATAGTGGATTGCACAGAAATGACAAAACTGATGTTAGAGTTACAAAACCATGAAGAAAGAGAATATTATACAGTGGGGGGGGGATTTTACAATTGGTTAGAAATCAGAAAGAATAAGTAAACTTCCAAATGACTGTAAATGTAAATACTATATAAAATAACAATACGATGGAACTATATATATGTATAATAGATTGAATAGAAGAAATTTGTAGTAGTTTAAATGACTGGATAATGTATAATAATGGATATAATATGTATAATGATTTTAGGCCAGTGTCACAGGAATGAAAAATGTGAATATGTATTTATGTTTTTTTAATGTTTTAAAAACTCAATTAAAAATATATATAAAAAAGAATTTTTTGTCCAGTTTTATAGGTATAGTTTGAAAAAAGTATAATAATTTTGGTAAAATATTTATTTTTATGGCCACTATCCAACCTAGTAATGATAATTGCAGCATTCCCCACCTTTCTAAATCAATTTTTATTTGTTGCACTAATTTCGTATAGTTACTGTCCTTAATTGAAGAGCATCTAGTTGTCAAATTGACACCTAAATATTTAATTTATTTAGTGTTTTGTAGTCCCAAATATTCTTCTAGGTTTTTCTTTTGATTGAATGTCATATTCTTAGTTAGTAATTTGATTTTTTGTTTAATTCTGAGGCCTGCCACCTCCCCGTACTCTTCTATTTCCTTAATTAATATTGATCCTGTCTCTTGTGGATCTTCCAAGAAGAATACTAAGTCATCAGCAAAGGCCTGTAATTTATACTCTTCATTTCTAATTTTGGTTCCTTTAATATTTGAATTGGATCTAATTTTATTCAATAGTGTTTCTAATGTCAGGATAAAAAGCAGAGGCGGACTCCTTTTGTTATCTGGAATGGCCTAGTCATATCCCCATTTATTATTACCTTGGCTTTCTGGGTAGTGTATATTGTTTCTATCATCTGTTCAAATTTACCTCTGAATTTCATTTTTTAATTTGCCGAATCATATATTGCCAATTTACATTGTCGAACGCCTTTTGTGCATCCAGGAAAACAAGTGCAACTTGTTTTTCTGGATGCGCCTCATAATATTCTAACATACTGTATTTAATACAATTCTTATGTTAGTCCTAATTTGTCTTGTTGGGAGAAAGCCGTTTTGATCCGAATGTATAATTTTATTTAGTATTCTCTTTGTTCTTTCTGCTATAATATTCATAAAAATTTTATAGGCGGCGTTCAACTATGAAATTGGCCTATAGTTATGAATTTGATTTGCATCGGCACCTTCTTTCACAATCATGGTAATGTACACTTCCCTCCACGTGTCTGGTATTTTAGCTTTCAATAATGCTTTGTTGTACAGTTCTAATAATAGTAGTTCCAATGGTTCTCCTATGTTTTTGTAGAATTCCCCCGGGAGGCTATCTGGCCCAGGAGATTTGTTATTGTTTTGCTTTTTTTTTTTTGCTTATTGTTTCAGCCATGATGAACAAATAGTTTTAGAAATAAAAAGGATAATTCATAGAACATACAGTAGAATAAATAGAGTTGGAAGGGGCCTTGGAGGTCTACTAGTCCAACCCCCAGCTCAAACTGGAGACCCTTTATCATTCCTGACAAATGGCTGTCCACTCTTTTTTTAAAAATCTCCATGATGGAGCACCCACAACTTCTGGAGGCAAGCCCTTCAACTGATTAATTGTTCTCATGGTCAAGAAATTTCTCCTTAGCTCTAGTTTGGATCTCTCTTTAATGATCTTCCACCCATTACTTCTGGAAGACTGCTGTCATATTACTCCTAGTCAGGGGTGAAATGCTACCGATTTGGCCCAGTTCGCCTGAACCGGTAGTAAAAAATGCTTTTAAAAAGTAAAAAAAAGTTCCGACGATCGGGCGGTACAACTGATTGTTACAGCTGATGAACCTTTTTTTTTTTACTTTTTAAAAACATTCTTTACTACCTATTCGCCCGAACTGTGACTCTGTGAGGTTCCTGCTTGTTGCAGGGGCCATTTTCTGTGAAGTCCAGCTGCTTCTGCATTGTGTGTGAGTCAGTTGTGTAGCTTTTGTGTTATTTTTGTGTAAAGTGTGATAGTTGTTTTTGAGCTCTCTGTGACTCTGTGAGGTTCCTGCTTGTTGCAGGGGCCATTTTGTGCACTTTTCCATTGTGTGTGAGTCAGTTGTGTGGCTTTTGTGTTGTTTTTGTGTGAAGTTGGTTTTTGAGCTCACCCAGTCACATGATCATGACCAAGCCATGCCCACCCAGTCACATGACCACCAAGCCACACCCACCAAGCCACGCCCACAGAACTGGTAGGGAAAATTTTTAGATTTCCCCATTGCTCTTAGTCCTTCTCTTTGTTAGACTAGATCTATGTACTTTCCTCAATTGTTCATCATATAATTTAGTCTCCAGAGCCTTAATCATCTTTGTGTTCTTCTCTGCACTCTTTCTAGGGTCTCAATGTCTTCTTTGCATTGTGATGACCAGAACTGGATACATTATTCCAAGTGTGATTTCATCAGTGCAATATAAGCAGTATTATCACTTCACATGATCTTGACACTCTCTCTGATAATGCAACCTAGGACCACATTAGCTTTTTGGAAGCTGCAGCATACTGTTGGCTCATATTTAAGTGGTGGTCCACTAGGACTCATAAATCCCTCTCATAGTTGCTACTGCTGAGCCAGGTACCACCTATTGTATATCTCTGTGTCTTTGGTTTTTCTTGCCTCTGTGTAAGATCTTACTTTTCTCACCACTGAATTGCATTTTTGGGATAGGACTCAGTGTTCAAGTCTATCAAGAATCTTCTGAATCTTGAGTCTATCTTCTAAAGTGTTAGCTACTCCTCCCAGCTTGGTGTCATCTGCAAATTTGATGAGTTTCCTTTCTATCCCTCATCTTGGTCATAAATGATGTTGAAGACTACTGGGCCTAAGACAGAACCTTGTGGTACCCCACTTCATCCTTCCCTCCATGTAGATGTAGTTCTATTAAGGACTACACATTGAGTGCAGTTTGTCAGCCAGTTTCAAATCCATATGGTCATGGAACTCTTCATTCCACATTTTCTATCTTACAAGAAATAGGCTGTGGTCTACTTTGTCAAATGGATTATTGAAATCCAACTATACTATGTCCACAGCATTTCCCTGACCTACCAATTTAGTCACTTTGTCAAAGAAGGCAATAAAGTTTGTCTGCCATGATCTGTTTTTGACAAACTCATGTTGGCTTCTGTTTATAACTTTGTTTCTAAGTGTTCGCAGATCTGTTGCTTGATTATCTTTTCAAGAATCTTCCCAAGTGTTGATGTCAGGTTGACTGGTTTGTAGTTTCCTGGATTTACTTTTTTTCTCTTTTTGTAGAATGGAATCTTTTTTGTAGATTGCTTTTTTATATATTCCTACAAGAATGTCCTGCCCACCAATGTCCAATAAAAACTATGTCAGGGTTCCAAAAAACACCCCCAACGAAATAAAACTCCAAGACTATAAGTTCCTCAAAGTTCCAATTTATTAGAGATCTCATGTTGGCACATCTGGGAAAATCCGAATCTGAAGCTTCCAGGTTTTCCCCACCCAGTTGAAAGTTCATAACCCTGCTCCACACCCACAAGTTCAACACATGGTCCAAACCAATCTTCACATTCAACTGGAGACAATCCCTAGTCAGTCCCCTCCAGGTGCAGGCAAGTGTCCTTCACACTCAGAGTAAAGAATGTTGTTATGGCTAAACTTCTACCGCTCCAACCAAAAACCCCTCCCAATTTCCCAGGCTAAAATATGTGGCAGTTAGGAAGCTGAAAAAGAAAAGATGGCTTCTAAAACTAACAGGCTTTCCCCACTCAGGAAAGGAACACATCCTGGAATGAGATAGAAATCAGGGGTTAATTAAGCAGCACATTAACCACCTCTCCCCCTCCCAGGTGGACCCTTAGGCTTATCAGGGAATTTGTCATGAAATTACTTGACTAAGGCATCTGCATGAATATCCCAACTCTTCACCCAAGTAGCTTCAGACAATGGATACCCCTTCCAATGGACTAAATACTGCAATTGTCCCCTCTGTATTCTAGAATCTAAAATCTTTTTTACCTCATAATGAGTCTCACCCTGCACCACAATTGGTTTGGGGGAGAGCAGCTGGCTGAGGTCTCAATCTAGAACCCACAGTAGGTTTTAATAAACTGCAATGGAAAACAGGGTGTATTTTTCCCAGTACACAGGGAAGCTGAAGCTGAACAGATACTGTGTTAATCATTTTCACAATGGGGAAAGGACTTAGGTATTTTGGCCCTAATTTTTTACTTTTCAAACTCAAGTGTATATACTTGGTAGATAGATAGACACGATCTCCCACCCGAAAGGGGGGTTGCAAAGATCGATGTTTATCCACTTGTTTTTTTTAATTCAAAAAGTTTTATTAGTACAAAGTACAAACATTTTTCTCTTTTCTCCCCCCCTTCCCCCCTGACCCCAACCCACCCCCTTACCCTCCCCCCTTCTCCTCTCCCCCCATCCCCCGGACTTCCCAGACAAAGTACAGGGCATAATATTCAGTAAAATAAGTTTAAATTAAATTAAAGAAAAATTCTAATTTCCACATTTCTTTGGGTCTTTAACTCCTAATTATACAAAACTTTTTAAAACATAATCAAAAGAAAATCAAGCATATTATCAAACAAACACCATTCGGTATCTCAGGCTGGTAATTTACCCCACTAAATATCTATCCTTTATATAATCTATATATAATCTAATAAAAATAGGAAAAAAAGAAGAAAATCTTTCCTCTCCATTTCAATCAGTTACAACCTCACAACATTTCCTCATGATTAAATAAGGCTTGAGTAAGTATTACATAGATAATAAATAAACATTAAATATTTATACCTATTCAAAATACTAAATATTTAAAATATTCTATCAAGTTGTTAATTCCAGTGTTTTAAAATTTCTAACCCCTTATACCTCAAAAACCTTAAACTTGATCATAAAGTCAGACACAGTATTAAAAACATAATGTTACAATATATCAAATTATTAACTTCACAAGAATTCTGAATCATTAATTGTTTTTTTTAATATTAATAATAAAAAAGGAAATAGAAAAAAGGAAAAACAAAATAGAGAAAAAAAAGGAAAAAAACCCAAAAACCATATTAATCCATCCTATAAATTTCAACACTAACACCAAACTTTGACCAATCCTTCCTCTTGATCAGATTTTGAATCTGGTTGTTGCAGCTTTTTGTAGCTTGATGATTTTAAATTTGACAGCTCGCCTCCCATCTGACTTTGATCCTTTGTCTCCTTTTCCACATTGTAAACCTCTGTCTGGCTCTGCAAATCACCTTGAATCTTCGAAACTCTTTCGGTTTGAACAAATATGGATGGCTTTTCCTTCTCCTCCTCTGTTACTTTCGTGCTTCTTTCCTCTGGAATTTTAGATATATCAGCCTTTAAAACATTGATATAAAAATCAGTAGCTTTCTTTATCGTATTAAGCCGGTATCTTTTTTCCAAAAATTTTACCACTATTCCTGTTGGGGCATCCCATTTATACTGTAGGTTTCGTCTTTTAAACTCTTCTACCAAAAAGGTATAATCTTTTCTGGCTTTAAGCATTTTGGGAGGAATTTCTTTCAATATCATTATTTCCTGGCCATTTACCTGAAGATTATTCTTGAAAGTCACCTGTGTAATTCTGTTCCGTAAAGCCCTTGTAGTAAAATATATTACAATGTCCCTTGGCAAATGTTTTTGTTTTGCAAACCAAGAATTGACTCGGTATATCTTATCAATTTGCATAGCCAGTTCCTCTTTGAGCATTCCAGACACCTGCTCCAAAGCCTCCACCATCCTTCCTTTCAAATCTTCATATTTTTCCTCTTTCAGGCCCTTATAGCAAATTCCATGCTTCTGAATTGAGTTATTAACACCTCTTTTTCAAGATTTGCAATATCACTTTGAGTTTTGTCTATGTATTCCTCCGAAGTTATCAAGGATTGTTTAGTTACTTCCACATTGTTCTCCAAAATTTCCATATTTACTGCTAATACATTACAAACATCTAACACGTCTTTCCTCACTTGTTGATCCATCTTCTTTAAAGCAGCCTGCATCCGTTTATTAATCTCATTAATTTTTGAGTTGAACTCCATAACCAAATCATTTTTCATAACTTTTAAAGTATTATATAATTTTTCAGGTGTTAAAGTCTGTGGGGGTGCTAATTCAGAAGTAAGTTGCATTCTTGAAGTATAACCAGAGGAATATTCAGTTCTTTTATTTGAGACAGTCTTTCCAGATTTAGAAGCCATTCCAGTATTTCCAGAAAAGTACAAAGAGAAAGCCAAGTCTCTAGTTGACAAAGTTCTTTCCAAATACAAAACCAGATAGTCTTTTATTTTTCAAAAGATATAAGTTGTTATTTTAATCCATAGTCAGGAAACAAGAAGAAAAAAGCCAATTCTCAGGATCAAAAATTTCCATAAAAAGAGCTGCAGGCAAAACGAAACTTAATCACTTTCCCTTCCATGCCCATGTTCTCCGATCGCCATTTTATTGCTTATTAACACTACTTTGTTACTTCCCAGCAGTGGAGTTAAAGATTTAGATACTTGCCCTTTTGAACTCCTGCCTTTCTCTGTCTGCTTTCTTTAGTGCTTGAAGTAGTTATAAATCCCATTGTAAAAGCAGTGGTGGTCGCAGCATCTTGCTCCGCATGAGCGGAGGCATCCAAAGTCCCGGAGCAGGAGACAGGCTACCTGGGGAGCTCTCACCCTTTGCGCCCCTAGTTGACTCCTAGGGCACTAGGGGGGCTCTACCCCGCCTGTCAGGCTCTCATCTCTCCCCTACACCCGGGGAGAAGATTTTCAAGCTGCCAGACAGCTGATCTGGCGGCTTTTACAGGGCTTCGGAAGAGGCGCCCGACGAGGAGCGTCCGCGATGCCTGCGGAGCCAAACCGGAAGCCTATCCGCTTGTTTTTTGTATGCTTCTGCGGCTTCACCCAGGGCTCTTTTAGCATTCTCCCAGTCTCTCTTTAATGACTCCATCCATTCGTTTAGAGTTTTGGCTCCATCCATTCGTTTAGAGTCATGGCTGTTCTCTCGGCAACTCTGGCATAGGGACAAACTCCACGCCGCTCGTAATCTGTAAAGGCGTTAGTCCCGTACTGCTATGCACCACATTATTGTAAGCTACTTCTGCGAAAGGAAGCAAATCAGCCCAATTGTCCTGTTGGTAATCCACATAGCATCTGATGTATTGCTCCACCATGGCGTTCGTACGTTCTGTGGCTCTGTTCATACTCAGATGGAAAGCCGAGCTAAGTCCCTGCAATGACCCAATGGACCTCAGGAACTCCCTCCAGAATTTAGCGGTGAATTGGACTCTTCGGTCAGAGATCACTCGCCACAGGACTCTGTGTAGCAGGTAGATTTGTTTGACGAACATCTTAGCTAATTTCTTAGCTGAGGGGAGCCCAGAACAAGGAACAAAATGGGCATCTTTGGAAAACAGGTGTATCACAGTCCAGATTACATTGTGGCCACTACTCTCCGGGAGTTCTACTATAAAATCCATAGCTATTTCTTCCCATGGGCGGCTTGGTTCAGCTACCTGTTGAAGCAAGCCTGGAGGCTTCCCAGGTCTTGTCTTGTTGCTAGCACACGTGGCACAACTTTTGACATAGTCCTCCACATCAGCTTTCATCTTTGGCCACCAAAACTGTCGTCTAACCAAATGAAGAGTTTTTAGGAATCCAAAGTGACCTGCCAATTGAGAATCATGGCTCCGCTTGAGCACCAGTAGTCTCATGCTGTTGGGGATGTAAATATTTGAACCTTTCCAAGCTAGTCCATCCCGGGTTGTCAAAGTATCTTGATTGTCGGCTAGCCACAGGTCTGTAGATAGCGCTGCCTTCAAATCAGTTGTCAGCTTTCCATCTATGGCAGTGGTGACCAACCTTAAGCATACCATGCACCAATTTTTTCATAGACGAGTTCAGATGCGCCATACAACTTCGGCTTCCAAATCCAGAAGCGGCGGGGAGGAGGATGCATGCCCCGCCCTGCCCCGCCCACCCTGCCAAGCCCCAGTGCGAGACGAAGAGATGAAGTTACAGGAGATTGGCTCGCCTGCTCTGGGTTCATCGCAGGCAGGATTCAAAACGCTGCCACAGGAGTTTGGGGGTTTGGGGCAGGGGATGGGGCATGGCGCGAGTGAGGAAGGTGGTGGCGACTTCCTTGTCCCCGCCCCGCCCTATCTCCTGCCTGAAACCCTCAAACTCCTTCAGCAGCGTTTTGAAGGGATGCGTTTTGCCTGCGATGAAGGGACCGATGCTTGCCTCCTATTCTTCGCAGGCAGAAGCATGTTTTAAAATGCTGCCGAAGGCAACCCAGAGCAGGCGAGCCAGTCCAGCAAGTGAGGGAGGTGGCGGCAAGAGACGGAGCCGAAAGGGATGGCGACAAGAAAGTTTGCTTCTCAAGCCCTGCGCTCATCTGGCCTCTGCCTACGTCAGTTTGAAACGCCTCTTGCCGACGCCTCCCTCACTTGCTGGTACTGGCTCGCCTGCTCTGGGCTGCCTTCGGCAGCGTTTTGAAATGCCTGCGTTGAGGCAGGGATCAATGCTCGCCCCCTCTTCCTCACGGGCAGAAGCGCGTTTTAAATTGCCATAGGCAGAGCCAAGAGGAGCCAAGCTAAGTAGGCGCAAGGATGCAATGCACCATGTAAGCATCCAATGAGCCATGTTTGGCGCATGTGCCACGGTTTGGCCACCCCTGATCTATGGGGTCAATCTGTTTGCTGGCCTGGCCCCTGGTGGTGACCTGTGCAGCACTTTGTGTATCTGGGATGATGGCGTGGACGACTTCCTCCCGCTGACTGTCATACTGGGGTTTCCTTGACAGGGCATCTGCAAGCAGGTTCTTCCCCCCGGGATGTATTTCAGCTTGAAGTCAAACCATTTGAAATAGCAGACCTGTTTGGGGGAGAGTTTTCATGGGGTCTTTATGGCTTCGAGGTTCTTGTGGTCTGACCAGACCTTGAAGGGGACTTTGGCTCCCTCCAGAAAGTGCTGCCACAGTAGGAGAGCCCAACGGACTGCAAAGGATTCCTTCTCCCATACTTCCCATCTCCACTCAGTGTCTGTGAGTTTTTTGGACACATAAGCGCAAGGCAGCAGCTGTCCCTGGGGGTCTCTCTGGAGGAGCACAGCCGCCATGGCCATGTCGCAAGGGGGGGAAGGTGTATAGTAGGCCTGGTGGCCAATGCCCTCAGAGGGCATTCATCCCCTCTGCTCTCTGGGACGGAAACCGAGAGAAAAACCTCAGCAGGTGGGCATTCTCCAGGGTTGCAAACAGGTCGACCGCCGGGAGGCCGAAACAGCTCGTGATGTCACGGAAGATGGACGGGTGCAGGTGCCACTCTGCATGGTCCACCGTAGTCTGACTGAGCCAGTTCACTTGGGTATTGAAAACCCCAGAAATATGGTCCATCGAAATCGAGATGAGGTGTCACTCCACCCACAGTCCCAGTCTCATCGCCTCTCACATAAGAGTCCTGGAGCGAGTGCCACCTTGCCGGTTCACGTGAGCTTTGGTCGCCGTGCTGTCCATTAGTACTAGGACATGTCTGCCGGACAGTAGATGTTAGAAATGTCTGAGGGCCAAAAACACTGCTCGAAGTTCCAGCCAGTTGATGGAGCATTTGGCCTCTGCCAGCGACCACCGGCCCTGAGCTATCTGTCCCTGCAAGTGGGCACCCCCACTTGCAGGGACAGGTCAGGCTGGTGTCTGTGGTGATGGTCGTCCTGTGCAGCTCCCTGAAGAGGCACCCCTGGATATAGCTGGTGATTGCCACCAGGCCAGAGAGCGACGAACCCTCAGAGGGACCAGGACCTTGTACTGTGATATGCCGTGGCCCACTTTCTGGAAAGGTAAAAGGAACCATTGAAGCTCCCTAGAGTGTAGGCGTGCCCAGGGTGTTATGGAAATACTTGAAATCATTTTCCCCAGGAGAATGGACAAAAGGGCCAAGGGGACCCTACGCTCATGTTGGACCTGAGACTCAAGGTCTCTGATGCTATCCTGTCTCTCCTGGGAGAGGGAAACCCTACACTCTAGGGAATCTATGATGGCTCCTAAGTGGAGCAGGGAGGAACAGGGGGAAAGATGGCTTTTGTCCAAATTGATGGAGAACACGTGCTGCCTCAATGTTAAGATGGTTACCTGGAGAGGTTGCACCACAAGGTGCCTAGATGATGCTTGCACTAAAGTATCATCCAGGTAACACTGGACACGCATGGGCAAGGACCTGAGATGGGCTGCCAAGGCCACCAGCACTTTTGTGAATACCCGGGGGGGCGGATGAAAGACCAAAGGGTAGGGCCCTGTACTGAAAGTGCCTACTCGCATAACAAAACCGAAGGTACTTCCGATAATGATGATGAATCGGAACGTGCAGGTAGGCTTCAGTAAGATCCAAGAAGGCCAGGAAGTTGCCCCGATGGACACATGCCAGAATAGGCAGGAGGGAATGCATCTTGAACCTGCAATATTTAATGTAACGGTTCAGATGCTTTAGGTCCAGGATCGCCCTCCATCCCCCGGAGGCTTTGGGGACTACAAAGAGGATAGAATAAAACCCCTGTGTTGTGGCTCGTCCGCAGCGTGTGCAGCCTGGGCCTTTGGAACCTTCAGTGCCTCTTGGCAGTGCTGAGAAAGGAGGGGCTACTACACCTTTCCTGAATGCAAGAGCACACAGGGCTGCCAAGAGGCAGAAAGGTCTACTCAAGAGGAGGTCTACTCGAGAGTAAGACAGGGCTAATTGGCCACTCCCCTAGTCTATTTAAGAAGAGTCGATGCAGCTGGGAAGCTGCAGAGAACAACTTTGGAAAAATCCTTCTGAATCATAGTTTGTTTTCGTGATACCTGTTTTGTATTTCTCTGTCGGCGTCTTGTTATCAGAGACTGGACTCTAGGAACTTTGCCAACACTAAGAAGCTCTGTAAGCTAACTGGACTTAATTGGCTCGTCATTGTTTGAGAATTCTTTGAACTAATCCCCGCTACTAATGAAGTAATTAGTAGCTGGTTGTTTGCCAACAAAGACTGTTTGTAATTTGGTGTGTGCATTCTTTACTGATAACATTTTTATTAGTAAAAGTATTGCTTTAAACCTGTTCGTGTGGCTGTGTGCTTTGTGGGGACAGAACACCCTGCCCTTGCTGGTCCTGCGGTACCTGCTGGATGGCTGGAATATCCAGCAGGTGCTGGACCACCGAATCCATTAGTGCTTTCTTTGAGGGCACCCTGGACACCGGGCACTGAAGGAAAAACCTCGGGGGAAGGGAGAGAAATTCCAGGGAGAGACCAAAGTGGATCGTCTCCTGAACCCAGCTATCCTGGGTGGTCTGGTCCCAAACATTGGAAAACAGGGCTAGACGACCCCCAATGGGAGTATCAGACAGATCATTATCTGGAGCATCATCAGAAGGGATGGCTTCCTCCTCCTCCCTGGAATGGTCGCTTAAACTGCCTCCCCTTCCCGGATCTGTCTTGGGGCTGGTGCTGCCTAGATCCGTACTGACCTTGGAGCTGGGAGAAGCTGCAACCCTGGTCAGCTGGCCGAAAGGGCCGTCGAGAGTAGGGGGACTGATGGAAGTTGCCATTCCTGTTGCGGGACTCAACCAGAATCGGCTCTAAGGAATCCCCCAAAAGATTCTGACCCCTTATGGGACCCGAGGCCAGGTGCCATTTGTGGCGGGTGTCTGCAGGCCACTGACGGAGCCAGTGCATGCGTCTGGCCACTACAGAGGCAGCCATTGCCTTAGAAGCAAATCGGGATGCATGCAGGGTGGCGTCCGCCAAGAACTGGGTCACCGCGAAGACCTTATTCAGATCCTGCTGGACCCTTAAGTCTGAGACGGGGATGTGGTCTTGGATTTGGCGCAGCCAAATAAGGAACGTTCGGGCGAAAAAGGATGATGTTGATGAAGCCCTGACCGCCAAAGTGGCTGTCTGATGGGCCTTGAGAAGGGCCTGTTCAGTTCGTTTGTCCTCTGGCTTCAGAAACTCCTCCGATTCATCCGGCATGGCCGTTGGTGCATGTAGAGCCAAAACAGGGGCGTCGACTGACGGAACATTAAGGAGGGCAGCCAAGTCAGGTGCAACATTGAAAAACTTCCGATCATTCGAGGACGGCATGGGCCCTGACGCCGGGGCCACCCACTGGCGCTGGACAGTGTCCAGAAACAATTGAGGAGCTGGAATGAAATCCATCTCCGGGGTGACTTCCGTAAACAGCGGATCTGGTAGAGTCACTTGGGGGACGACAGAAGGTTGAGTTGGAGCATCAAGTTTAGATTTATATTATTGTTAGAGTTGGAAGGGACCTTGTAGGTCATCTAGTCCAACCCCCCACTCAAGCAGGAGTCCCTACACCATTTCGGATAAATGGCAGTCCAATCTCCTTTTGAAAGTCTCAAGTGTTGGAACTCTCACAACCTCCGCAGGCAAGCTGTTCCACTGGTTGATCGCTCTCACCGTCAGAAAGTTTCTCCTTATTTCCAGGTTGAATCTCTCTTTGGTCAGTTTCCATCCATTATTCCTTGTCTGGCCTTCTGGTGCTTTGGAAAACAGCCTAATCCCCTTCTCTCTGTGGTAGCCCCTCAAGTATTGGAACACTGTTATCATGTCACCCCTGGTCCTTCTCTTCACCAGACTGGCCAAGCTCAGTTCCTGCAACCGCTCTTCATATGTTTTAGTTTCCAGTCCCCTTATCATCTTTGTTGCTCTCCTCTGCACTTTCTCTAGAGCTTCGAAGTCTTTTTTATAGTGTGGTGACCAGAACTCGATGCAGTACTCTACTTGTGGTCTAACTAAGGCTTTATAGAGTGGTATTAGTACCTCCCTATTCTAGATTGTATCCCTCTGTTAATGCAACTCAGGATTGCATTGGCTTTTTTGGCTGCCACTGCACATTGCTGGCTCATATCTAGTTGGTTGTCCACCAAGACTCCTAGATCCCTCTCGCAGTTGCTGCTATTGAGTGTGGTTTCACCCAGTTTATATGTGTATCTTTGGTTTTTCTTACCTAGGTATAGGATTTTACTTTTCTCTGCATTGAATTTCATTTTGTTTGATTGGGCCAGTGGTGGGTTCCTACCAGTGCGGTCCACTCTATAGCACTGGTAGCAGCCCACTGGTGATGTCACAGTACCGATGCGGTCGGTTGCCGGTGCCTGGGCGCTGCCATTAAAAAAAATTAAATTGTTTTTAAATTTTCTTCTGCACATGCCCAGAAGCCAAGTGTTGTGCCTTGCCCGCGTCCAGCGCAGATGATGGAGGACCCAGAGGACGTGGAGCCGCTCATGGTGCAGCAGTACCAGCCCATGTGCCTGGCACCGGAGTCGGCCAGTGATGAAGACTCGGTGCCAGAGCAGGACGATCAGCCAGGACCTTCTGCACCTGCGCAGCAGAGTGAATCATCAGGGGATGAAGAGCCTCTGCTGGATGCTAGGGCTCATAGAGCAGCCAGCAGACAGGACTGGCTTAGCAAGCGTAGGTCTCCTCGGAGGTAGCACTGAGGGCTAATTGGGCCATGCCCTTCAGTGCCTATATTAGTCCGGCGCAGTCAGCAATCAGTGCTGAGAACAACGTCTGTGATCTGCGAGCACATTCAGAGTTTTGTTTGCATCAGAGTCCGGCTTGGAAATTTTGTATTTGGAGAAAGCAGCTTCTGAAAGGCTTATTCCGGGAAGCCAGCCAACTTGTGAGATAAGAAGAGACTTAATGGGTATTTGTTTTGAACATTTGAACGTTTGGTATTTAACCCCCAAAGAACCAAAAGAACGTTATTCCCCGAGACTCTACTATTGTTTGTTTATGGACTTTTAAAACCCCTGCGCTTTTACTAAGAACCCTCATTAGTAAAAGGACCCTTTTTGCTTTAATAACAAATGGTTGTGTGTGTTTTTTTCTGTGGGTTGCGGTGCTGGGTCACAACACCAAGCTTCCGGCACTGCGCATGCACTGCCTTCCTACCCCACAGTGAGTCCAAGCAGGGGAGGATAGCTGAGGGAGCGCGTGAGACACTGAAAGAATGGGTGGCAGGACCTATCTCAGTTCCCCTCCCTTCAGCAGTCTGAGAAGCCACGAATGCGTGGTTATAATCCTAGGCATTTTTGCACGTTTGAGGCTTCTCAAGCTGCTGAGGGGTGGGGGAATGGGCGGCAGGACCTATCTCAGTTCCCCTCCCTTCAGCAGTCCGAGAAGCCACGAACGCGCGGTGATGATCCCAGGCAGGAGCCTAGGCCGCTGCCAAGCTCCCGAGGCCCACGCCCACCCGGTCACATGGCTGGCAAGCCACACCCACAAAATAAGCCATGCCCACAGAGTGGTAGTAAAAAAATTAGGAACCCGCCCCTGCATCGCACCCCCCCCAGCAGCTCCAAGGCTCCAAGGCTACGGAGAAGCATCACAGGGTTAAAGCCCTGCAGAAAATTTTTGACAGGTCCTCTACGAGGTTGACAGCTCCTGATCACAGCCAGTCCCTCCGGGCTCCGGATGCCAGTTCAGACTTGCGGGGGTCCTCAGACGATCATTTGGCTCTAGATGCCCCGGGCCTCCCTATGACTAACCTGAATTTCTGGGGGGCTTCCAGTCTTGGTCTCTCTACTCTTCCGCTCCCTCAAGGGGCTGCCCCTTCATCCATCCCGGCAGCCAGCGGGCCGATAGCCAATGTGCAGGCTCCGATCACCAACCAACAGGCTGTGTCTTCCACCTTCGATCTGGCCAACCTGCAGCTGCTAATTGTGGCAGCTGTTCAACAGGGCCTGATGGCAAGCCTTAAGTCCCTTGGCGGGCCAGTCTCATTGGCGCCGGGGCGTTCTGTTGATTACCTCAGGCAAACAGAGCAGGTGGGCCCAAGAGTCAGACACCACAGTCCGGACCGCTATTTGGATGTTTCTGATGCTGAGAGCCAGGATCAATGGCTGGAGGAGGAAGAGAATGGGGCCCTTGAACTATTAGAGGACAAAGGTATCTCACCTGACCAACCGATATCTTCTGGCTTCTTCCCTCTGGGACTTTTCAAGTCCCTGCTCTTTAAAGCCCACAACATGGCAGAACTTGATTGTTAATTGATTGTTAATTGATTAAGCCATTTGATTGGTTAGCTGATATAGGGATACCTACTAGACTAATAACCAGACTAATTGAACAGAGTAGCTCTAATTGATGAACAACTACCCAACTAATTAACTAATTAGTTAATAGATTATTAACTAATAGATCATCTCACATATGGAAAACCTGCAAATAAGGGACTAATTAGAACCCAAATTATCAAACTATACAATTTGAACTACAAAACCTCAAAACCTGAAATTAGGCATTCTTTAGACACTAAAACTTTAAACTTAATTAGGCGTGAGCCCAATTGGACAATTTCACCTTACAAAACTAGGGAAAAACACTCCACACTCTACACTCTCACTCTCTTTTTAAAAAAAACCACACATAGAAGAAGGAACAGACTCCATTGTGATATGCAGAACATGCTCCATGTACACGCTAATACCCATAGAATACCAAAACTACATATGCACCAAATGCAAATTAATCAAATTACTAGAAGAAAAAGTAGAAGATCTTGAGAGAAATCTAAACACCCTGAAACTTAACCAACAAAATGAGAAAGCCCAAACCTCACAAAAAGAACATGCATAAATAGAACATAAAAATGACCAAGCAACTTCTACCAGAGCTGACCCCTTGGAGGAAGAAAACAGATGGACACATGTCACCCACAGAAAAAAACACAAACCAAACACAAAACCACTGTCCAAACCAACCAACACAGATTCAACCCCACTGGTACTAAGCAATCAATACCATGGACTCCCAATAGAAGAAAACATACACACATAAAAAAGAAACGCAGGCAAAAATCCTCAACAAAATGGCACCATCAAATGCCACTGTGATAAAGAAAAAATATCCCCGAACATCCCCAGGCAAAAAAAGACGAGTGCTGCTAATAGGATACTCAATCCTCAAAGGAACTGAACCTGCAGTCTGTAGACCAGACAATCAATCCAGAGAGGTATGCTGTCTCCCTGGGGCTAAAATCCAAGATGTAGCTGAGAAACTAACCGAAATAATAAAACTCACAGACTACTACCCCCTTCTACTACTACATATAGGAACTAATGACACAAAAAAGGACCTGAAAACAATACTGAGAGACTACAAACCTTTAGGCAAGAAAGTCAAGGACTTAGGTGCACAAGTAGTTTTCTCATCCATACTATCAACGAGAGGGCAACATCCAGCAAGAGAGCAAAGAATTCTTAAAGTGAACCACTGGCTAAAGGGTTGGTGTCGCCAAAAAAACTTCGGATACCTAGACCATGGAATGCACTTCCTCCAAGATGGGCTTTTGGCAAGAGACGGGTTACATCTCACAAAGACTGGGAAAAATGTCTTTGGAAAACAGCTGGCTCATCTTATCAGGGGGGCTTTAAACTAAAACCGAACAGGGAGGGTGACCAATCTACAAATTCCACAAGACCCAACTCCAAGCAAGGACCCTCAGTGAACAAGGAAAATAACGAATTAAAAAGGGATGGGAAGGAAGACAAACTCAAACAACAAATAGGAGACGCAGAAAGCACACCCAGAATCAGGCACAAAGATCTCAAATGCCTCTACACCAATGCACAAAGCCTGGGGAATAAATAGAGTGAACCAGAAATATTAATGCACGAAGGAAACCATGACATAGTTGGAATAACAGAAACTTGGTGGGATGAAACACACGATTGGAACATACAGATAAAAGGATACAAACTCACACAAAAAAGGAGATGGAGTTGCACTGTACATAAAGGACCGCTATGTAGCTACAGAGCTACATGTAACCAAAGAAGAAAACCCCTTAGAATGCATATGGGTCAACATAAAAGAAAAAAAGAATGACATAACAATAGGAGTATACTATCACCAAATAGTATCAGGTCACCAAATAGGTCACCAAATCAAACAGAAATAATGGATAACCTTTTTAACAACCAGCTAACAAACATATGTAGGAAACACAATGCAGTAATAATGGGAGACTTCAATTATCCGGACATCAACTGGAAAACTAGCTCTGCACCAAGTGTGAAATCAAACATATTCCTAACCAGCCTTGCCGACAACTTCATTGTCCAAAAAGTGGAGGAGGGAACTAGAGGAGCAGCTATACTGGATCTAATACTCACAAACAGAGAAGAAGTGATAGAAGGAGTCAAAACTGCAGGAACGTTGGGTGAGAGTGACCACGTCATACTAAAATTCACCATAGCGCAAACACAAACAATTGAACACAACCACACCAAAACCCTCGATTTTAGAAAAGCCGACTTCAATAAACTCAGAGAAAACCTGGGAAAGATCCCTTGGATAAAAGTCCTTAAGGATAAAACAACTCAAGATGCTTGAGAGACTGTGAAAACCATGATCAAAAAAGCCCAGAAGAGCACAATCCCGATGAGAAAGAAAAATAAGAAATCTAAAAGAAAACCAGCATAGCTACACAAAGACCTCATTGACAAATTGAATGAAAAAAAGGACAAGTACAAAAAATGGAAAGAGGGACACATAACTAAGGCAGAGTACCAACAGACAGCCAGAATCTGCAAAGAAAATATCAGGACAGCAAAGGCCCAGAATGAACAAAGACTTGCAACAAAAGTCAAAGATAATAAAAAAGTTTCTTCCAACACATAAACAACAAGAAAAAAATCAAGGAAACAGTCGGTCCACTTCAATATAAGCAAAAATACAGTAAGAGACCACCTGTCTGAACTTAACAAATACAAATCACCAGGACCAGATGGACTACACCCCAGAGTCCTAAGGAACTTGCAGATGTCATTTCAGAACCACTGCAACACATATTCCAAAAATCCTGGAATACAGGGGAACTACCTGAAGACTGGAAACGAGCTGACGTGGTCCCCATCTTCAAAAAAGGTAAAAAAACAGACCCAGGTAACCAATCAGCTTAACATCAATACCTGAGAAAATACTGGAAAAAATAATTAAAAAACAAATCTGCCACCACTTAGAAACTAACAAAGTAATAACCAGCAGCCAACACAGGTTTGTTAAGAACGAATCATGCCAAACCAATCTCATTTCATTCTTCAACATTGTGACCAAATTAATAGACCAGCGAAATACAGTGGATATAATATATTTGGACTTCAGCAAAGCATTTGACAAAGTAGACCACAACCTACTTCTCCGTAAGCTAGAAAAAAGTGGGATAGACAGCTACACAACCAGATGGATCAACAATTGGCTGACTAACCGTACCCAACGAGTAGTCCTCAATGGGTCTAAGTCCACATGGAGAGAAGTAAGCAGTGGGGTACCACAAGATTCCGTCCTAGTCCCAGTACTCTTTAACATCTTCATAAACGACCGAGACGAGGGAATAGAAGGGGAACTAACCAAATTCGCAGATGATACCAAGCTGGCGGGAGTAGCTAATACCCCAGAGGACAGGCTCAGGATCCAGATGGATCTCGACAGACTTGAACACTGGGCCCAATCCAGGGGCGGGTTCCTAATTTTTTTACTACCACTCTGTGGGTGTGGCTTATTTTGTGGGTGTGGCTTGCCAGCCATGTGACCGGGTGGGCGTGGACCTCGGGAGCTTGGCAGTGGCTGGAGAAGCGGAGGGGGGGCATTGCCCACCTGCAACACAGCCCCCCGAGACGGGTGCAACAAGACCGCGGCAGCGGTTCTCCTAGGAGGTGCCGTCCGGCCTGAATGCTTCTCCCCATTCGATGATCCTAGGCTCCTGCCGCCCGTTCCCCCTCCCCTCAGCAGTTCGAGAAGCCTCAAACGTGCAAAAATGCCTGGGATCATCACCGCGCGTTCGTGGCTTCTCAGACTGCTGAAGGGAGGGGAACTGAGATAGGTCCTGCCGCCCATTCTTTCAGTGTCTCACGCGCTCCCTCAGCCATCCTCCCCTGCTTGGACTCACTGTGGGGTAGGAAGGCAGTGCATGCACAGTGCCGGAAGCTTGGTGTTGTGACCCAGCACCGCAACCCACAGAAAAACACACACACAACCGTTTGTTATTAAAGCAAAAAGGGTCCTTTTACTAATGAGGGTTCTTAGTAAAAGCGCAGGGGTTTTAAAAGTCCATAAACAAACAATAGTAGAGTCTCGGGGAATAACGTTCCTTTGGTTCTTTGGGGGTTAAATACCAAACGTTCAAATGTTCAAAACAAATACCCATTAAGTCTCTTCTTATCTCACAAGTTGGCTGGCTTCCCGGAATAAGCCTTTCAGAAGCTGCTTTCTCCAAATACAAGATTTCCAAGCCGGACTCTGATGCAAACAAAACTCTGAATGTGCTCTCAGATCACAGACGTTGTTCTCAGCACTGATTGCTGACTGCGCCGGTCTAATATAGGCACTGAAGGGCGTGGCCCAATTAGCCCTCAGTGCTACCTCCGAGGAGACCTACACTTGCTAAGCCAGTCCTGTCTGCTGGCTGCTCTACGAGCCCTAGCATCCAGCAGAGGCTCTTCATCCCCTGATGATTCACTCTGCTGCGCAGGTGCAGAAGGTCCTGGCTGATCGTCCTGCTCTGGCACCGAGTCTTCATCACTGGCCGACTCCGGTGCCAGGCACATGGGCTGGTACTGCTGCACCATGAGTGGCTCCATGTCCTCCGGGTCCTCCATCATCTGCGCTGGACGCGGGCAAGGCACAACACTTGGCTTCTGGGCATGTGCAGAAGAAAATTTAAAAAAACAATTTAATTTTTTTTAATGGCAGCACCCAGGCACCGGCAACCGACCGCACCGGTACTGTGACGTCACCAGTGGGCCGCTACCGGTGCTATAGAGTGGACCGCACTGGTAGGAACCCACCACTGGTGCGATGGTGTTTGGCCATGCCCTGACCAGATGAATGGAGCTGGTCCTCCTCGCGATTTGGACAAATCCTGACTATTTGTCTTTTTTAGACATTTGCCACCTTGTTTGCTGCCGGAGGTAGTAGCGTCGGCCATTTTGAAATGGCCCCGAGCAGATGTCCCCAAAATGGCTACCCCAACTGTCACTACAGTTTTGGCGGCAGCTGACTGAGAGGGGCATTGGTGACGACCAGAGCGAGCTCTGAATGGTCGAGGCACTTAAGGCACACAGGGCTGAGATGAGATCGCCAGCTGGCAGGCCTCCGGTGGCCTCTGCAAAGGCACGGCTAGGGCGAGAAGCCTCTTGTCAATGGCGCTGGGAAACGCACCTTGGGGAGTCGCAAGAGTGCTAAGCTCCTGCGCTGATAGTCCTCCCAACAGGCCAACACTTTCCCTGGTGTGGCGAGTAGGGTAGCAGCTAGAGAGTGGCGAGCTCTCGTGACTACATCGCTCGAGTGCAAGGCTCCTAGAACAGCACTGGGCTCCAAGAATACTGTCCCTTGCAACAGCCCACTTCCTGCGCATGATGATATCTCTACCGGCTAGTTGTTTGGAACTGGGAGATGTCCACTGCCGCAATGTCTCAATATCAGAGCCTTCCGGCCCCTTGCAACTCATGCTTATTCTGAGGTCGGGAGCACGAAGCTTTAGTGACAGACCAGGCCAAGGCCCCTCATGGTCGATGTCACAGTGCACAGCCCAGCACCCACTGACGTGGCCAGAGCCGAAGCCCTGCCGGCATCTCCTTGGGATTCTCTAGATGGTGACTGAGAATCCCAAACTCACAAAAGTCGTTATCTACAATCTCCAGGTGGGTAGGTCAGCAATCAGGATGAGAGCAAATTTAGCCACGTCCGTCCTGCTGAATCGAAGCTGGGTCATAGCAGGGCAGATCCTGGTAAAAAGTAACAGACTCGGTCCTCATTCTGAGTGGACGAAGACAACCCATCCTGAATGCTGGCTCCACCCACAATGGAGAATATGTTTAAGCTAATAAAAAAACCAATATATGTTCAGGAAGTATTTTTATGCCTGCTAAAAGTCTCCTATAAATATTCTATTATACAGTATACTAAAAGACCATTGTGTGGTATTTGAATGAGACAGTACTAAGAGCAGAAAGTACTCTTTAAAAAAACATTTTAAATTTCTCCAATGTCAGTGGGAGAGAGGCAAAGATGCATTTAACATCACTGAAATTTCTTGGACTTCTATCTTCCAAACTTAGAATAATACAATGTCATTATACATAGTAAAAGTGAAACCATACTATTACATTTTATGCTTTCATTTTAGCATTTTACTGTTTATATATTGTATTAATTACAGCCAATTTTATAAACAGGTTCTTCTGTTTCCAGTATCAGAGACAAATCCCAAATAAATCATGGGTGCTTTTTAGATTTTGTTATTGAAACTAAGTGAGCAACATTTGCCATCTTGAATTTTCCACCCCTGACTGTTAGCCTGTTACAGTATACATTGTAACAGCTGTAATATTTACCACCCTCTGTGTTATAAACCACCAGAATATGGAGCCTAATGCAATTTCCTATGGTAATTTCCTGTGGTTTGATTCATCAAAAGAATAAGATGATGTCTGCATTTTTCCAGTTGCCAGATTAATACATTCAATCTACATATACATATATAACTGCAACATTTCAAGTTAGCTGCTTTAGCTCTATTTACACTCTTATTCAGCACTATGCAGCATTATGAATAAATGTCACTCAAACAACACACTGTATTTAAAACCTCCAAGTGCCAAAGCTCTTCATCAATATAATTTATACTGTAGGGGAAAACTCCATTTTGCTTGCCAATTTTATTTGCAGACTTCAAAAACAAAATCATTTTTCATACAATGTCAGCTAATAGTACAGGCTGCCTTGTTCTGAAGAAATTAGCAGATATAATTTGAATCTTTGGGTTAAAAGAATCCCACTTCAGCTACTTTGGAATCCGAAGGAAGGAAGGAAGGAAGGGAGGGAGGGAGGGAGGGAGGGAGGGAGGAAGGAAGGAAGGAAGGAAGGAAGGAAGGAAGGAAGGAAGGAAGGAAGGAAGGAAGGAAGGAAGGAGCTTTATTTAGCTGATGGCTCCAGATGAAATAAAAAGTCAAAAATTTGCTGTCTCTGCCATCAGAGGAGGAGAAAAAGCAATCACAATAGCAGTGACCTCTGAGTACAGTATGTCCAGCTGTCAGAATAAACTTAAAATGCCCTGAGAGTCCAATCTAAAGGAAGGAGTGAAGTTTAAAGACTGGATTCCCCCCCCCCCCTCCATAGGCACATTTATTTGAACACTCAACACTTTGTCAGTTTGTTGTATGAGCAATCCTTTTACACTGGCCAGAATATCATGAAACGGGGAAAGATTCAGTTGCATGCTGAGAAACGTTGTGGGGAAAGAGAGAAGGTCATAAGAACTGAGGCCATAAATTTTGGGCCCAGCTTGGCTTCCCTGAGGTTGCTTGACTGCCTCTTGCATGATGGGGAGAAGAAAACCCAAGACCGCTCGCAGTGTCCGTCTGCGTTGAAATCATGATGGTGTGGATGGAACCTCCCACTTCCATGAGGTATTAGCTTGCGCAGAAGGAAAATTGTTCTTTGCTGTAGAGTCTTAATGCCAGGAACCTATCATATGTGGTAAAAGAATGGTTTTTCCTGTCAACTGCTCTGAAAGGGGGACCTGAAACCACAAGTGAGCACTTTTGTATTTTGGAGGAGGTAAATATTCTGTCTTTTTCCTCACTAACAAGTCAAAAGCAGAGCAATTATAAATGTTCACCTGAATTGGTTTTGTCACTAAATTAGATGTAAAAGAATCAGGTTGATAATTTGGAAGTCACGGAACCTGCAATAAATCTAAAGATGCTCTGCGCAGGAGAGTTATAGTTTCTTCCTTGAGATGTTGAAATCATGACTAACTTTGGTACTAAATGCTTTTATTGGGAGCTGCCTGAATTGGTGTTTCTACTTAGAAAGTAAGATTCCTGGATCAGACCAGTTCAGATCTCCCTCTTGGGCACTATTCAGCCTAGGCTTAATCTGTCTTCAAGGCCAGATCCAGGGCTCTGAAAGCCACCAGATTCACTCTAGCCTGGCCTATTTAGGAATTCAGGAAAATCAAGACTCCCTGTTCATCTAGGAGGAGTCAGACTCTTGGCGCTTCATTCTTCTGCTCTTCAGATAAAGAAGAGGTTGACCATGGCACTTTTTATCCTTTTTCTCTTGGGCAGCCAATTGCCTGCAATTTTTCCAGAGGCATTCTCTACAGATAGGCTCAGCCCTAATAAACTGCCTTCATCAGTACTCAAGGTGAGGTCTAATCAAGGCATAATAAAATGGAATAGTTACTTCCAATGAGTTGGAAATTTTGTTTCTGATAATGCAGCCTAAAATGGCATTTGTCTTTTTTTTGCAGTCCTATACCCTGCTGGCTCACACTCAGATTTCCGTTAGGCAGACCCATTACTGTGTTTTCCTGAAAATACAACCTACTCAGAAAGTAAGTCCTAGCTTGATTTTACATGTGCGTCAAATATAAGTCCTACCCGCTCAAATAAGCCCTAATTAAGACCCCACCCACTCCAGGGTGCACGGGTAAAAATTAAGCTAGGGTGGGGATGGGGGGTGGAGCTGTCCTACTACTTACCTTCTGATAGTTGCAGCCAGGCCTCGCACACCTCAGCCCATGTCTTCTGCAGCCAGCAAGGCTTTCCTGAAGGCCTCTGTAGGCCTCCGAATCGATCCAGAGCTCTGTTATCAGTTGCAGAGGCCTTCAGGAAAGCCTTGCTGGCCTTCCCGGCCGAAGAAGTTCCTGAAGACCTCTGACAGCGAAAAGAAGGCTGAGGGCGACGAGCGCAAGTGAGGTGAGTCAGTGGATGACATCCCCCCCCCCAAAAAAAAATAAGACTTGGTGCCCTTTTTGGTGGCAAAAAAATATAAGACAGGATCTTATTTTCGGGGAAACACGGGTATCTACCAGAAAGCCTATATGTTACTATAGCGACAAACAGAAAGGGAGAGACCCACCAGGTCTCTCAAGCTGGATGGCAATCCTTTCATGCTCATAAAATAAAAAAGCATTTCTATATATTAATTTTATCTCTTTGACAATCCATTCTGCTGGGCATTTGGTTGGTATTTTGGATTGTGAATGAGGAAGAGAGTTGATCACTCTGCGATTTGAACTCCACTTATATTTTGGTTGAGAAATGCAGCTCCCAATTTTTTTACTAAATGGTTCTGCCTTGCTATCTTTCAAAAACATACAAAAATAAATTTTGCCCCATACCTTTTGGGATTGCGCTCTTATTCTGGAGTACGAATATATACAGTAGATAGGCATTCAACTATAAACATTCAGTCACTAAAGTGGAATATATATAATAAGTAACTCTACAATTACTAATTCTCTCCATTCTAGGATTGGAATGTGGATTTTTTTCCCCACAGAGAAAATCTTCAGTTTTCCCCTAATGTTTACACTATTTCTTTTGAACAGTGAAATCTCAGGGTGAGGACTTAAATTCTTGCCACATGACTGAAATGTAATCATATCTTCTAAGAGGCTGCAAATTTGTTACTTTGCTTCACTCTGAAGATGTGGGTCATCTACCAACTGTGATGCTGCGGAGGTTTATGCTCCTGAAGCATTTGGTGGAATGTTCCGAGGTGGGAAATTTATTTGAACCAGATGTGGAAAGTCATCTGTCTCTTATGTAAATGGAGAATTAATCTTCAGCATGGGAATAATGTCGACCTTCTCAACTGTCCAGGAATCAAACAGCAGTCCTTTCTACCCACCATTAAAAACCAAACCCCACCCAATGGCATTGTTCAGTTCTAAAGCTGGCAAGGCCGCCTAACAATAAGAAAAAATATAGAAATTATTATTTAATTGACAAAGAAGACCAAGTCATGTAATTGTATAGTAGCTTCTTAACCAAATACTCAATTTGGAGCACAGAGAATAGAATGGACTACATGGTTCAAGCAGTAACCATAATGCAATATAGCAATGTCTATTACTTCTGACATCCAGTAGACCTATCTACCTTTACTTGGTTTATTTTCTGTTACAGGCATCATCAATAGTGTGGAGAAATGCCTTTTTGTGTGGCCAGCCTAACAGATACACTCCCTGCCTCTTTCCTGGTCTCATTGGCTGAGAAACAGAAACCAGGAACCTGGCCACACATATATTTTCACCTGGCCTGTAAATATTAGAAGAAAGATTTATATGAGTTAAAGCTCTAAACATCTATATTCAAGTATTGGAAGAATAATTTCTGCTCAGTCAGTTCTCTTGAAATGATCTGTCATGAATTTTTGAATAGATACAAACTCTACTACTCACGTTACTGTCAAAATATGACAACAGGAAGAGCTCAAAACACATAAATGGATTGGGAGGTGGCCTGGCAGGAGAGAGCAGACTCATGGGATTCAATAGGTTAGAGAGAAATGAAATGGCGAGAGGGCGGAGCTGCAGCCGGAACGAGACGGTCGCTTCCCTCTGAGCTCCGGGGAGAAGCACCGAGCCACGGCAGCCTGGGGACCCAATCCAGGTCGGAACCGACCTGTAGGGCCGGGGAAGAAAGAAGACAGTCTGGTGTGCCGTGGGGGTGAGCGCCAAACCCCGCAGGCAGCCATTTTAGTCTTCTGACCAGCAGCCATTTCGGAGGCGACATGTCACTATTAGTTCCGGTAGTGAAGCGGCAAGAGAGAGACTGAAGCGATGGAAGTCATCTGGGTGAGAGAATTGCTTTTGGTTTGATTTTTCAAGTTACTGCTTTAAAGAATGGATGAAGAAAAGCTGGCTTTTTAAAGATTAAGTTTTTTTTTTTCGGCTAAGGAAAGAGGATCACGAGCAGCGGAAAGAACTGCTTCCGATTCAGCGGCGGGGAGAGGCGGAATGGAGAGACCTCTTTCCTGAAAGCAAAAAGTGAAAGTGCCTGTTTTTGAAGATAACTTACTTTGGGGTTGCTGCAACTAGATTGAGCCTAAGGATTTTTTTCTTTGGATTTTAGGGTTTGAACTTCTATTTTTGATTTTCTGCTTTTTTGTGTAGTTTTTGAATATATTGCTACTTTGTGTTAATAAGTATCCTAGGATGGAAATATTGTTGCAGCTTTGAAGACTGAGCTGATCTTGGACTCTATCTATTTTTCAAAACAGAGACATCTGGTTTAGAATCAACAAGTGACTGTTTGGCTGTTCTTACATTTGTTTTTCTTTTATTACTTATCTATACTATACTTTTCTTGCTTTTAACAGATGTCTTTTTCTAAGGATTATATTATTCTCTTTTTTTAAATTTTGGAACATCGAATTATTTGGAATTTTGGATTTTATATAATTGTATTATACTTTCTTTCTTTTTGTTTTCTTTTTATATTATACTTATTTTTGGCTGGTTTTATTATTACATTTTTACTCTATTTTTAGTATTATTGGAACTATTGGAATTATACTCTTTTCCTTTTTTCTTTCTCCATTTTTTCTTTTCTTTCCCCCTCCCCCCTTTTTAATGAACATAGCTTGAAATATCAGGATTTTAAACTTTTTCTTTTTCTTTTTTAGCATTATTATTATTATTATTATTATTATTATTATTATTATTATTATTATTATTATTATTATTATTATTATTATTATTATTATTATTATTATTATTATTATTATTATTATTATTATTATTATTATTATTTCTTTTTTTAATGTTGATATTTTGATACTGGGTTTCTATACCCATTTTGATTGGATTATAAATTTATTTGTTGATGCTTATTTTGGCATCGGGTTTCTATACCCTTTTTGATTGGATTATAAATTTACTGAGTGGATTATAAAATGGCTACAAGGAAGATACCACATCATCCTGCAAGTACTTCAACTACAACTCTGACATCACCACATGCTTCTGGAGATAAAATGGAGACAGCAGAGGTTAAAAATATGTTCCTAACTCTTCGTGAAGACTTTAAAAATAATTAATTAATGAATTAATTAATGAATTAATGAAAATATAAGCCAAATGACAGCGGAAATGAAAGAGATGAAAGGTATTATGTCATGGTTCCAAATAGTAGTCGAGCAGAAATCAGAGTCCAAGGCAATTAGTTCACCAAAGTTCCAATTTAATGCAGTCACCATGTTGGCAACGCATGGGGAAACCCAAATCTAAATTTCTTTCCCAAGTTCCCCTCGATATGAAGTTTTCCCTCCATCCCCATCGGGGTCACGTTGCCCACTCAGCTTCTGCCAGCGTGGCACCGTCTCCTCCCAGCTTCTTGCTGGTGCTGGACAAAAGATGACCTTAGAAAAGTAACAAAGAATGTGATATCTCAAACATCTCACTCTCACTACTCCCCCTCCCCACTCTATAGTCTTTTCTGTAGAACAGTGACAAACGATGCTTTGTCATATTATAGAGAAATATGAACAGCGCTTACAAAAAATTGAAAAGAAAGTTGAAGTTAATGAAACAAAAGTCGTTGAATTGATGACATCAGACAAAAGACAAGAAAGAACAATCATAACTTTAGAGATGGATAAATCTGAATTTTATTTACGATTTCAAAACGTGATGGAAGAGAAAGGAGAAAATTTAAGGGAAATAATGGCTGAAATTTTGGCAAAGGCTTTGGAAGAAAGCAAGGAAAAACTTTTGAATGGTATCGATGAAATTTACCAAGTACATACTAGATATGCGATGCGACATAACCTACCAAGAGAGGTACATGTGAGATTTACTAAGAAGGCTAGGAAAATGGAATTGTTACAAAAGCTGAGAAATACTACTTTTAGTTATAAAGAGAAGGAGATTGCTGTTCTAAAACAAGTACCAAGAAGAGTGAGAGATTTAAGAAGAGGATATCACTTTCTGACTAAGAAATTAATTGAGATAGGAGTGACTTTCCGATGGTTGGTTCCAGAAGGTATAATGTTTGTTTGGCAAGGACAAAGATTGAGATTAGATACAGTGAGCAAAGCAGAAATATGCTACAGACATAATTTCACACAGATGGAGGAAGGAATAAGAGAATTAAGAGAGAGAGAGAGAGAGAGAGAGAGAGAGAAGACAAATTAATTGATGAAGCAGCTGGTGAACAAGAACTCCTACCAACTGAACAAGAATTGGAAGATAAGGGATTGGAAACAGCAATAGTTGAAGTTAAAGAACAGAGAGAAACGAAAATGACAAGATCAACCAAAGAACGGCAAAAACCTTAAAATAGGAAAAATAAAATAAACATGGATGAAGAAATTAGAATGATTTCAATGAATGTAAATGGACTTAACTCACCAAACAAGAGAAATAGAATATTTAATAAACTAAAAAAATTGAATATGGACATAATTTGTTTACAGGAGGTACATATCAAAAATCAACATAAAAAACTGTTAGAGAATAAAAAATTGGGAGAATTGTATACAACATTGATCAAAGCTACTCCTCTAGTAAAAGAGGAGTAGCTTTGTACATACAAAAGAAAATAGACTCAATATATATATATATATATACTGACGAAGACAGGAGAATACTAATGGTAGAGATAATGTTGAACAACCAAAAGTTATTATTGATTGCAATTTATGCTCCAAATCAAAATCAAGATACTTTTTATTTGAAATTACATAAGAAAATTAACGAGTTGGATTATGAGAATATATGTCTGATAGGAGATTTCAATGCGATTGTAAAATAAGATTTGGACTATAAAGCAAGTAAGGAAAATAAAAATCAAGGTATAAAAATGGATTGGTACTTGAGGATGCAACTACAAGCAAAATTTGAAAAGGACTGTAAAATAGAATTAATTAATTTGGAAAAAACAGAATTAGATGAAATATTAACAGGAACAGATGAAAAACTGATAAAGAAAATATATAACTATTTGCTTTATATTGAGTTAGAAATTGAACAAGTTGTTAAGGAGTTATTGTGCTGTTGCACAATTTGATATGAATGCTATTCAGTCAATAAACAGCCAGTTTAGTATTTACAAATAGTTTACTTAAAGTAGTAGCAAAGTTCAATTAGGAGGTCCAAGTTATACATAATAAGTCAGTCCATATGAAGAATCTTCTTCTTGCCTATCTTTGTTTTAACTAACAAACAAAGATTACAGCTAACAATCAATTCTACACTATCACAGATAGTTACTCTTTCACAGCATCTCTTCACAGTAATTTCACACAGTCACAAAGACAATTACTCATCAGTGAAGCAGTAGAGTTAATCAGCAGAGAGTCAGCACTCCGAACACACCTTCAAACACACACAGCAGCATTAATCACCATTCTGAGCATGCTCTTGCTTCCTTATATAGTCATCAGCCTTCAATGCAGTTAAAGCAATACACACTTAACATTGATTTGTGGCTTGTTCATATATTAGCAAACCAATAGTTTGAACAGGGTTCTAACATTCTCCCCTTTGGGTTGTTAATATATAACTCACAATCTTAGATTATAACCTTCACAACTCTCTTTATGTCGTACAGCACTTTGTGCTTTCGTAAAATGATCTGCCAGGTTACATTCACTGGTACAATACTCTTAACTTAATCATTTTACTCTGTACACATTGTCTTACATTAAAATATCTAAGATCTGTATGCTTTGATCTTGTTTTCACACCAATATTTGTTGCCATATTAATTGCAGCTTGATTATCTTCAAAAACATTGATTGGTTCATTTACAACAATTCCCATATCTTTACACAATTGTTTGTAATAAATAAGCTCTGTACATATTAGGGATAAACACGAAAATTCAGCCTCCATCATAGACAAACTGATGTGCTGTTGTCTTATTGACCTCCAACTAATCAACATATTTCCTAATAATATAAAAATTCCTGATGTTGATTTTCGTGTAACTCTGTCTGTTGCAAAACTAGCATCTGCAAATGCCTTTAAATCAAGTTCTGATTGGTTCAAGATAAAGCAAATATTACATTGTTTGTTTTAAATATCTTAATACACGCTTTGCTGCATTCCAATGTCTTTCACAAGGCTCTGTGTTATACCTTGCCAACTGATTTATGCTATATCAGGGGTCGGCAAACTTAAACACTCAAAGAGCCATTTGGACCCATTTCCCACAGAAAAAAACCACCGGGAGCCACAAAACCTGGGTGGGCGTGGCCAACTCAACATCACTCACTCCCACCCAGTCACATGACCCCTTAGCCACACCTACCCAGCCAGTCTCATTAGGACAGAGAACTGGGAACCACAAAACCCTTTTCTCTCTCCCTTCCTTCTATCTATGTCTCTCTCTCTCCCCCTCTGTATCTCTCTCCTCCTCTCCCTCTCTCTCTCCCACTCTCTGCTTCTCTCTATGGCTCTCTCCCCCTTTTCCTCTCTATCTCCCCCCTCTCTCTGTATCTCTCTCCCCCTCTTTGTATCTCTGTGTCTCTATGTTTCTCTACCCCCTCTCTCTGTATCTATGTCTATCTCTCCCCCTCTCTCTGTCTGTATCTCTCTCCCTCTCTCTGTCTCTCCCCTCTCTGTATATCTCTCTCCCTGTCTCCCCCTCTCTCTGTATCTCTCTCTTCCCCTCTCCCTCTCTATCTCATCCCTCTCTCCCCTCTCTCTGTATCTCTCTTCCCCCTCTGTATCTCTCTCTGTCTCTCTCTCTCTCTCCATCTCTATATCTCACCCTCTCTCTGTATCTCTGTGCTTAATTTTTAAGTCTTAGTTAAACTATAGGTACGTTGAATAAAACTTGATATCATACTTAATAACGATATTATTTATTGATAAAATTAAATTCCTTACAATTTACCTTACAATATCCATAAAATTAAATCATGACAATGACTGACAAACACTAATGTGAACAATGGCCTTGCATCTCCTTGCAAAGTTTGGATAAGTCAGGTTTGTATGTTGTTGTTTTTAATTTTAGGCACGATTCCAGGTTCTCATCAATAAGATGACTTCTCAATTTACTCTTGATAAGGTTCATGCTTGAAAATAATTGTTCGCATAAATATGTATACCCGAATAAGGAAAGAACAGCAAAAGCTAGTTTTTTCAGTTGATTATATGAGTCAGGAATACTATTCCAGGTGTTAAAAATCAACATATCTTCCTTCTCCAAGTCTTTCAAAGCTGACCACTTGTGCTGTGAACTAAGTTCATATTTGTTTTTCTCCAATATTTCTATATCAGCACAAAGACGTTCAAATTTCGAGCTCCACAATTCTTTGTTTTTTAAATCCAGCAATTGCATTTCAAAGTCGCCAATGTTAATATTAAAGGGAGATAAATTTAATTCTGTTACATTAGCATTAAGAGGTTTTTTTAACAAAGGCTAACATCGCTTTGCTGTTTCTAAATTCCTGAAACCTGTTGAGAAAAGCTTTCCTCATATTTAAAAGTGTTGTTTTGAAATAGCAAATGTCAATATCAGAATTATTTTCTGCTCTCCCCACCCACAAACCTTCCATTCCCTTTAGCTTCACCATCCCCCCACTTTTTAGCTGTATAACTATGAGCACGAATCAAGGCATCAACATTCCCAGTAGATTCCACGAAATTAAACTTCCAGGACTTAATTGTTTACTGAGCACCTTCATGCTTAGTTCCCAGGAAAAAAAGAGTGGGGGGAAGGGGAAGGGGGAAGAGCCAGCACACGTGGAAGAAGAGGAAATCCGATGGCTGCTGCCTTCTGAGTTTGCCTCTTCTCCTCCATCCCCAGGTAGCATACCAGCATGCAAATCAAGAGAGTTTTCTAATAATATCAAATATTAACATGCAACTTTGGTAAGCATCTTTGCAAGGCAAAGGTGGGGGGGAAGGGGGAGAGGGAAATAGGCAAGAACGCGGAGAGTGAAGGCTGCTGCTCCCATAGGGAAGTCAATTCTAACCAAACAAAGCTGGACTTTCAGCCCAAGGGACACTTACCGAGTAACCGCGACTAAAATCTCCACTTCAGTTCCAAGGTTGATCCTGCGAGGCACTATTTCCCAGGGATTTGGACTTTTGCAGCACAAGGGGGTGTTTAAAACCCTCGCCAACTGACCCTCTTTCTGCAGGTCGCCTTTCCCACTTGGTGACTTTTAAAGAGTCCCCGGAAGGCGGAACGCAATGAAGCTTTTTTGGGGGGGGCTAAATTCCTTCTGCCGGAGCTTGCTTTCTCATGTAAATCACGCCAATCGTGTCTCTATGGAAACCCCTGAGACCCTGAGGCTTTGAAACAATTAAACTCTAATTGATTTTCGGCTTGACTTTTGAGGTAAATCTAACCTCTGATTTCACCAAGCAGTTCCTAAGCCGGCCGTGAAAATACCACGTGCGCACCCGCACGTGGAAGAGCCTCACTCTAGGGCTCAAAGAGCCGCTTTTGGCTCACGAGCCGCAATTTCCAACCCTTGCGCTATAAGATATATCTGGTCTTGACCAGTTTGCCAGATACGATAAGCTACCAATTAATGCTTGATATATGTTTCTATCAAACCTTGAATCAGTTACCTCATTATGCTGAAACTCAGTACTCATCGGAGTTTTGGCTTCTTTACAACTATCCATATTATAACGCTTTAATAAACTATTTATTTTCTGAACCTGTGATATCTTGAATCCTTTATTTGTTCTAGCAATATCTAGACCTAAATAATGTTTTATTTCTCCCAAATATCTTATTCTAAATTTTTCTTTTAGTTTAGCTACAATATCCTTTACTACATTTTCTGTTTTAGCAACAATTGCAATATCATCTGTAAATAATAACAATAAAGTAATTTCACCATCCTTTTCTTTCTTAAACAAACATGGATCGGCTAAACCAGCATTAAATCCCATTTTTACAAGTTCACTAACAATGCATCGGTTCCATTCATATCCAGCATGTTTCAATCCATATAAACTCTTGTTTAATTTCCAATATCCTTTACCATTGTCATTTAATCCTGGTGGTTCTCCATAGTGGGCAGAGCTAGCCTCCAAGAATGGGATGATCCAATCCATCAGCCAATCAGGACTGAGTCTGACTCTATAAAAAACTGTCCCCACGAAGGACTCCCCCTCTTTCGACTCAGTCCTAGGTCAAGGATTTGTGTCACCCCAACCTTGCAGGTTACCTCAACTACCTTCGTCTATCATCATTCTACCTTCTCTTCAATCATCTTCTATCTGTGAGTGCTTCCCTACCTCCCCAAGGCCCTGCCTGGCTCAGTGGGGGGGTGCGAGTGTGGGCTTAGGCCCTATTGACAGCCCTGCCAGTCTCCTGTCATTGTGATTGCTGCCTGTGGAATTTGCTGTCTGTGGATTTCTGCTGCGGCCTGGCTACCATCACTCCTGAAATATAAGTCACAGAAGTCTAGCGCTTTGGTGACCACCGGCCAGGGTGGCTCTGCCACTGACCGCTAGGAGGTTGAGGCCTCGAGTGAACTGCCATCTACAACAGCTGAAGCCTTGTGCTTGTGCGGCCACTGCCTCAGCTCCTTCTTTCCGGCTCCAGGCTCCATCACCATTCGGCAGCCGGAATCTTCAGAAATCGTCCTCCTTGCACTTCGTTGCCTTTGCTGGCCTTTGCGGCCTTCGGCGCGGCTGCTGGGCCCTCCCCTCATCAATTTTGGCGCGAACGGCCATTACAGCAGCAACCCAGCACAGCGGGAGGCCCCACCCTCCAGCTGACATTTGGGCAGCCTCCGGTGCATGTGCATCAGCCACCTCTCCATGACAGCTTGCCGGCCGAGAGAAGCCTCGACGTTGCTGCCGATCACAGCGGGAGGCCCCCGCTCAACAGCTGACGGTCGGGGGGCCTTCTGCGCAGGCGTGCCAGCCGATTCAAACCTTCCGGCACCCAGGCAGCCTCTCTGACAGCCCCCAGGTACACTAAGCATTCTGACTGCAACGATGGCCGATAAATCGGCCAAAAACAAGGCCAAACCTGGGAGGGAAGCCAGGAGGACTGAGGGAGTGGCCAGGGCATCCTCTACTCCTCCATCGGACCATAGGGACCGCTTTCCTCTACGCCCCACCACGACAGACCCTCCTAAGAAGGCTCCATCGAATGAGGGCAGGCATAGGGACAAGGCTTCTGATAAGCCCAAGCAGCTGCACCTGGATCCAGTCGCCCTCGGGAAGTGGCAAGCCCTTCTCCTCCTCCCCCCAGGTCCAGGCGGTCCTCTGGGGATATCTCCCTGGACAACCTGGACCTCTGCCTGGGGGAGGCTGACATTTGGGAGGAGCCCCGCCCATCTGGAGAGCCACTGGCACCACCCCCATTGGCAACCGCATCAGCACTGTTCCAGAGCCCAGAAGTCCAGGCCCTCATCCAAGTGGCCATTAAGGAGGGCATTGCTTCAGGCCTACGGCAGAGGATGGCACCAGTGCCATCCACCTCAAGGGTGGACACCCCACCCCTCGAGCCCCAAACAAGCTTCGAGTGGCAGAGGAGGATCGCCCGTTGGAAGCGGAGGACTATTCCCTGCCCGGTTCGCCCGCCTCGGCACAGGACACAGAGGAACAGGGCCAGGATCTGGACTTGTCTGCTGACGAGGACCTGGCCCCTGAACCGCTTGTCACCAAGCGGTCTTTAACCTGGCGCTCTTCAAGTCGCTCCTACACAAGGCCCGGGCAGCTGCCAAAATGTCGCCAGAGGAACCCAGGCCCGCGGGTGATGAAACCAGCGATCCTCTGTTTGAGGAGACCACCTCTCAGGAGGAGGTCATCCTGGCCCCCAAGCTCTTCATTGAATAAGTGCTTAAGCAATGGCAGGCTCCGGTGGCAGGTGCGCTGCCGTCCGCACTGGACAAAAAATTCTTTAACGTGGCCTCAGGCCTGGCGCAGCACCTCCCGGTCCCACCTGTAGACGCACCCATAAAGGCGCTGTACTCCACCAATCCCCTGCCTGGGGACGGCGAGTAACTCCAGCACCCCGAAGAACGACGCGTAGAACAGGCCATCCTATGGGCACATCAAGCCGCAGCGTGGTCCGTAAAAGCGTCCACCACGGCCTCGTTCTTTTGCAGAACATCGATCCGGTGGCTCAAGGCCTTGCAGGACCATCTGCCATCCACAGACGTGCGAGCCCGCCAAGACATGCCAACTGCTGGCGGTGGCCCAATTCACCTCCGATGCTACCCTGCAGAGTGCCTGCTTCGCGGCCCGCTCAATGGGATCGTCCATTGTCGCCTGCAGGATGCAATGGCTCTGGGGGTGGCAATCGGACACAAGGCACAAGTGGCGGCTGGCCACTGCTCCGGTCCAGGGTCAGTCCCTATTCGGGGAGGCATTGGACCCGTATCTAATCAAGTCCAAAGACAAATGGAAGGTGTTGCCTAATTGCACCCGTAAGGGGGCGAACAAACCTTCCACCCCTCCCCCTCCCCCACCCCGCCGTCCATTCTGGGCTCCTAGATACAACCAGGGCAGGAATCAGTCAGGGGGGCGGCAGAACTGGGGGCAGGACAAGCCAAAGGCGGACCAGCCAGCCAAGCGCCCTTTTAGGGGTGCAGGCGGGTGCGCCTTCCACCGCTACAAATAGATTCCTCTGTCCTTCCCATTGGGGGTCACCTGAGCCTCTTCACCAAGTGATGGGAGGACACTACAATGGATAATTGGGTCAGGGAAACCATCACATCCGGTCTCACACTAGATCTGATCTCCACCCCCCGGGGATTTTTCATGAGGTGCCCCCAGTCCTCCAATCCCCGGAAGTGGTCACTGATGCTGGCCGCTATCCAGCACCTGCTGGACATCAATGCCATCCAGCAGGTACCGGAGGACCTATGGGGCAAGGCTTCTATTCCAACTTGTTCCTCGTAGAGAAATCCTCGGGTGGGTGCAGAGCAGTGCTTGACCTCAAGCGCCTTAACAAATTCATCGCTTACAAAAGGTTTAAAATGCACATACTGCAGTCGATCCTGGCCAGTGTGCAAAGGGGGGATTTTATGTCTTCCATTGACCTGACGGAGGCCTACCTCCACGTCCCAATTCGGCCTTCCCACCAAAAATTTCTCCGCTTTTGTTATCTAGATCAACACTACCAGTACTCTGCACTCCCATTTGGCCTTTCTTCGGCCCCGCGGGTCTTCACTAAGATCCTTGCAGCCCTTGCAGCTAGCCTGCGGGCCGTCCCAGTCCGAATACAGTGTTATTTGGACGACATATTGGTCTTATCCTCCTCTTCCTCACAGGCGGAGGCAGACCTCCGAATAACAATGGAGTGTTTACAGGAGCATGGCTTCTCATTAAACCTTGAGAAGAGCCAGCTCTGCCCTACGACTAGAATTACCCATCTGGGGGCCATTGTGGATTCTCTGGAGTGCAGGGTGTTCCTATCCCAGGAGAGGCAGGACAATCTCATTGCCCTCGTCCAGCAGGTGCTTTGCCTCAGGCGAGAACCTCTGAAACTCTTATCTTCTCTCCTGGGAAAGATGATTTTGGCAATACATATTACACCTTGGGCACAACTGCACTCCAGAGACCTCCAATGGCTACTCTTACCCTTCCAACGGGCAGGCAAGAGCAACTCCTCAGCCAAGATCCTGATACTATCCTCTCTACATCGCTCTCTCCAGTGGTGGCGCTCCCCGGCAGTCTCCAAGGGCTCCAGCTTCATTGAGCAGAGCCGGGTAATGGTGATGACCGACGCCAATCTACACAGATGGGTGGCCCATGCCCTTTCGCACGTGGCCCAGGGAATGTGGTCTCAGTCGGAGGCCCTACTGAACATCAACTTGCTGGAGCTGAGAGCTTCGTTCCTGGCGCTGCAGGAATTTCACCACATCCTCTCCGGCCGACATGTGCTGTTGATGACCGACAACGTCACCACCAAGGCGCACATCAACCGCCAGGGAGGCACAGTCTCCTGGAGCCTGATGACGGAGGCCAAGGCCTTGGGACTCTGGGCGGAGCGTTATCTTCTTTCGCTCAGGTCAGAGCACATCTCGGGGGTGTCAAACACCATTGCGGACTGGCTCAGCCGCAACGCGGTGGACCCGGCGGAGTGGAGCCTTCACCAGGACCTCTTTCAGGAACTAGTGAATCGGTTCGGACTGCCAATAGTCAACCTATTCGCTACCCCACAGAACACGAGACTTCCGAGGTTCTTCTCCCGCTACCGGTCCCGGAGGGCGGAGGACACAGATGCCCTCCGCTGCCCCTGGCCGAGGGGGATTCTGTACGTCTTCCCCCTGCTGGCTCTAATACCGCAGGTCATCCGCAGAGTCATTTCCGAGCAGGCAGAGGTGATTCTCCTGGCCCCGCACTGGCCCAGGAGAGCGTGGTTTGCGGACCTCAAGGCTCTATCTATCAGCCCGCCCTGGAGGATCCCGCCGACCGAGTCATCACTCTCCCAGGGGTCCATGCAACATCCGGACCTGCGCTGGTACCAGTTGACCGCCTGGCACTTGACCGGCGCGCTTTAAGTCATCGCGGGGTGCCAGAGACCATCATACAGATGCTCCTTTCATCCAGGCGGGCGTCTACAGAGTGCATCTACTCATCCACGTGGCAGACATTTTGCACTTGGTGCTCTGCCTCTTCCCTGTGCCCAGTGGACCTCACGATTGTTGGCATCTTGCGCTTTATGCAGGCAGGCTTGGACAGGGGGTTGGCGACCAACACTTTGTGTCGCCAAGTTGTGGCATTGTCCACCGTATTCACTTGCCGGGCTGGCGAGCCATTGTCTACCCACCCATTGATCCGTCGCTTTCTGAAGGCGGCCTCAAACATTTGTCCACCTGTTGTACACAGGTATCCTACATGGGACCTACCAAGGGTGCTCCTCGCCCTGACCAAGGAACCTTACGAACCCCTTCGCATGGTGTCCCTATGGCACTTGACACACAAGGTCGCGTTTCTGGTGGCCATAACCTCGGCACGTCAGATCTCGGAGTTGGCAGCCCTAGCGGTCCGTGAAGACTTATGTGTATTCCATACCGATAGGGTTGTGCTTTGCTTAGATCCAGCATTTAACCCAAAGGTTAATACCCTCTTCCATAGGGCACAGGAATTGGTTTTGCCCTCCTTTTGTGCCCAGCCCTCGATGGACTTGGAGCGCCAGTGGCACACCATTGACGTACAGAGGGCGGTTAAAATTTACAATGTCCGTACAGCACCTTTCTGGCATTCGGAGGCGATGTTTGTATGCTTCTATCAGGCTTCAATGGGCAAAAAGGCATCGTCAGCGCTGATTGGCCAGTGGATTCGGGCGGTAATTTCTGACATTTACACTGGACAGAATCTTCCTCACCCGGCTGGACTGACAGCACATTCTACGTGTAGTGCCGCCACAACTACTGCTGGGTGGCCAGGGCCTCTTTGGAGGAAGTGTGTAGGGCAGCCACCTGGTCTTCTCCGGTGGCTTTCATTCGCCATTACAAGGTCGATCAATTCGCTTCATCTTAGGCGGACTTTGGTCGCCATGTCCTTCAGTCAGTTTTGTCATCTGAGGGGCAACTGGAGTTGGAGGAAGGCCCTCCCTAAGGGACGTTACTGCTTTGGCATGTCCCATTCTTGGAGGCTAGCTCCGCCCACTATGGAGAAAGGGTGTTGTTATTTACCTGAACGCCCCTTCTCGTAGGGCGGAGCTAGCCTCCAAGTCCCTCCCTGTTGGTTTATTATTCATATGGTTGTGTTTTTTCATGGTTACCTGCTGTTTAATAAAGTTTGGTTGGGTTCTTACACTATGGGTCTGACTTCGTCCTTCGTCTCAAGAGGGGGAGTCCTTTGTGGGGACAGTTTTTATAGAATCAGACTCAGTCCTGATTGGCTGATGGATTGGATCATCCCATTCTTGGAGGCTAGCTCCGCCCTACGAGAAGGGGCATTCAGGTAAGTAACAACGCCCTTTTTCTCATATATATTTCATGCTGTAGCTTTGCATGTAAATAAGCTGTCTCTACATCAACATGATGAACCACACTTTTATTTCTAACTGCCCACACTAACACTGCCCTCAAAGAACTAGCCTTTAGACTCGGAGCAAAAACCTCATCATAGTCTTCCGTACTCTGACCAAATCCTTGAGGAACAAGCCTCGCCTTATGGGTTATAGTGCCATCACTGGCTGTTTTTAATTTATAAACCCATCTGCAGCCAATAGCCTTCTCTCCTTGTGGTAAACTAACATCCTCATAAACATTTAGATCCTGTAAAGACTTCAGTTCTTTACTCATTGCTTCTTTCCAATCCGTCTGCTCTTTTTCTGGATATAATTTAATCTCATCATAGCCTGAAGGTTCTACGCTTACTTCACAAGCAACATTAGCCTGATACCTATCAGGTGACCTTCTTACTCTAGTCCCTCTTCTAGGCAAAGGAATACTATTTGTAGAAATTTCCTCATCTTTCAATTCTAATTTTACCTCCCCTATCGGAGATCTTTCCTCATCTAATGAACCCTCATCTTCAGATTCCTCCTCTTCAATATTATTCTCCAAATACCTCTTAGGAGTATCATTTTGGAACAATGGAGTTTCTATCACAACACTATCCTTATTGCTATTTTCTTCCTGCTCTAATTTACTCCATCCCAGGTTCCATAAACTTGGCACTTGCACTCTTATAAACATATCTAGTGCCTTTGTCCCAGAATCTAAACGCTTTATGATTCTTATCATAACCAACAAAATACATTAGTTTTGCTCGATGTTGACCCTTCTTTCTAACTTGTGTTGAAATATGCACCCAAGCTGGTGCACCAAATACATGCAAATAATCCAATTCAGGTTTTCTACCAAACCATCTAGTAAATGGAATCTCCCCTGTTGTAGCATTTACAGCATTGTTCATTATATGGTTAGCGCACATAAGAGCCTCTCCCCACAAATGATCAGGCAGACCAGAATCATTAATCATCGTTCTAATCATGGCTTGCAGCATTTGCCCTCGTCTCTCAACGTATGAATTATGTTGAGGAGCAGAACGTCTGTGCTCTATTCCAGCTCTTGCTAACAAATTAACAAACTTACTATTTGTGAATTCCGTTCCATTATCTGTTACCACACTTACTAACTTATTCTTCTGTTTTTTCTCTACAAATCTCAGCCAATTTGAGAAATTTTGATATGTTTCTGACTTAGTTTTCATTAAGTAGCAAAAACCATATCGAGAATAATGATCTACAATACTAAGAATATAGCAAGCTCCACCCATACTAGGTTTCTTTGGTCCAATTAAATCTACAAACACTACATCTAATGGTGCTGTAGTTTTGAAACCATTATATCTATTAGCAAGAGTAACTTTACTTTTCTCCTGATTACAGGCATTGCAATTAAGATACTTAGAACGTGGTTGTACTTAAATACCATTAGCCAACTCCACAGTTTTCTGCAACAATGTAAAATTCAAATGTCCCATTCTTCTATGAAGTAGATGGATACAGTTGTTATGTGGTTGTTTGTTCTCAAAAACTGAATTAGTCTTTTCTACTGGATTTTCATGCAGTAAAAACAAATCATTTTCTAATTTAGCTATAACATTGTTACCTTCTTTTTGGATTTTACATTTATCATCCATAAATGTTACAGTATAACCTGCTTTAACTAATACTTTCACAGATAATAGATTATAAACCAGTCTAGGCATATATAGCATTGGCAGTTTTTCCTTAATTCCTAAACAATATGCATTTCCTTCTCCACTAGCTCTCATCTTCCAACCATTTGCTAACACAACATATTGACTACTTTTCTCTATCTTTACAAACTTTTCCTTATTGTTTGTTATACAGTTTGTAGCCCCACTATCTATCACCCATAAATTATGGTTTATTTTATCAGTAACGTTATGCATAGTCAAACCAACATTTTTGTGTTCTCTCTGTTCATTTCTGACATTCTGCTTTTTATTCTTTTTACAAAACTTAGCTATATGTGCACTAATCAAACAGGTGGCAAGAAAGTAGGGGCAGTCAGGCACAACACAGGTTATGTAGACAATAAACACAGGGTCAATCAAAATGGACTTAAATGTCTATACACCAATGCACAGAGTATGAGGAATAAACAGGGAGAATTAGAAATTCAAGTAAGTGAGGGAAGATATGATATAATTGCCATTACGGAAACTTGGTGGGATGAAACTGACAAATGAACATACAGCTAGAGGGATTTAAATTATTTAAAAGAAACAGACCAAATAAAAGAGGAGGTAGAGTTGCACTATATATAAGAAATAACTACATCTCTACAGAAATAGAGCACAACAATAATGAAAATCATCTCGAATGCATTTGGGTCAATATTAAAGGAGGGCGAAATGACATTGTCATAGGTCTATACTACAGGCCACCCAACCAAACAGAGGAAGTAGATGAACTTTTTGCTAGTCAGCTAACTAAGGTATGTAGGGATTTTAACTAGCCTGACATCAACTGGGAGACAAACTCTGCACCAAGTGGAAGAGCCAACAGGTTCCTAACAAACCTAGCAGACAACTTTGTTACCCAAAAAGTAGAGAATGGAACAAGGAGATCAGCCATATTGGACTTAATTCTCACTAACAGAGATGAAATGATAGAAGGTGTTGAAGCTACAGGAACCTTGGGGGCAAGTGATCATGCAATATTGGAATTCAACATTATGCAAACACAAGCAGTAGAACAAAATCAAACTAGAGTCTTGGATTTTAAGAGAGCTAATTTCAATAAACTTAGAGAGAACTTGGGAAAGATTTCATGGATGAGAATCCTCAAGGGGAAAACAACTCAAGAAGCCTGGGAAATTTTGAAAAGTGAGATTATAAAAGCCCAGGCTAGCACAATACCAATGAAGAAGAAAAATAATAGGTCTCAAAAGAAACCAGCATGGCTGCATAAAGAACTCTCTGACAAATTGAAAGACAAAAAGGACAAGTATAAAAAGTGGAAAGAAGGAGAAATAACTAAGGCAGAATACCAGCAAACAGCCCGAGCCTGTAAAGATGAAGTGAGGAAAGCTAAGGCTCACAATGAACAAAGGCTTGCGACAAAAGTAAAAAGTAACAAAAAAAAGTTTCTTCCAACATATTAAAAACAAGAAAAAGGTCAAGGAAACAATTGGTCTATTGCAGGGAGAAAGTGGCAAGAAGGTGACAAGCAACAGGGAGAAAGCAGAGCTACTTAACACGGTTTTTGCATCTGTCATTACACAAAGGGAAAAAACAGTCCAACCTATCAGAAACAGCATCACAAAAAACATATTAGGAATACAAGTTAAAATAGGGAAGAAAATGATAAGGGAACACCTGTCTACCCTAGACGAATTCAAATCACCAGGATCAGATGGATTACACCCCAAGGTTCTGAAGGAACTGGCAGATGAGATCTCAGAACCATTGAACTACATCTTTCAAAGATCCTGGAGCACCGAGGAACTGCTAGAGGACTGGAAAAGAGCTGATGTAGTTCCCATCTTCAAAAAAGGGAAAAAAACAGATCCAGGAAACTACAGACCTATCGGCCTGACCTCAATACCAGGGAAGATTTTAGAAAAGATAATCAAGCAACGAATCAATGAACACCTAGAAGCAAACACAGTAATAACCAAAAGCCAACATGGGTTTGTATAAAAAAGATCATGCCAGACTAATCTTATTGCATTCTTTGACAAAGTGACAAAATTAGTGGACCAGAGGAATGCTTTCAATGTGGTTTACTTGGACTTCAGTAAGGCATTTGATAAAGTAGACCATAACCTACTACTAGATAAAGTAGAAAAATGTGGGATGGACAGCAACACCACCAGATGGATTCAAAACTGGCTAACCAACTGCACTCAACGTGTAGTGCTCAATGGAACTGCATCTACATGGGGGGAAGTATGCAGTGGAGTACCCCAAGGCTCTGTTTTAGGCCCAGTACTCTTCAACATCTTTATCAATGACTTGAATGAGGGGATAGATGGGGAACTCATCAAATTTGCAGATGACACCAAACTGGCAAGAATAGCCAACTCTCCAGAAGATAGGCTCAAGATACAGAAGGATCTTGACAGACTTGAACATTTGGCGCTATCAAACAAAATGAAATTCAATGGTGAAAAAAGTAAGGTTCTACATTTAGGCAAGAAAAACAAAATGCACAGGTACATTATATGTGGTACTTTGCTCAACAGTAGTAACTGTGAGCGGGATCTTGGAGTCCTAGTGGACAACCATTTAAATATGAGCCAGCAGTGTGCAGCAGCTGCCAAAAAAGCCAACACAGTTCTAGGCTGCATTAACAGAGGGATAGAATCAAGATCACGCGAAGTGTTAATACCACTTTATAATGCCTTGGTAAGGCCACACTTGGAATACTGCATTCAGTTTTGGTCGCCACAATGTAAAAAGGATGTTGAGACTCTAGAAAGAGTGCAGAGAAGAGCAACAAAGATGATTAGGGGACTGGAGGCTAAAACATATGAAGAACGGTTGCAGGAACTGGGTATGTCTAGTTTAACGAAAAGAAGGATTAGGGGAGACATGATAGCAGTGTTCCAATATCTCAGGGGTTGCTACAGAGAAGAGGGAGTCAAACTGTTCTCCAAAGCACCTGAAGGTAGAACAAGAAGCAATGGGTGGAAACTAAACAAGGAGAGAAGTAACTTAGAACTAAGGAGAAATTTCCTGACGGTTAGAACGATTAATCCGTGGAACAGCTTGCCTCCAGAAGTTGTGAATGCTCCAACACTGGAAGTTTTTAAGAAGATGTTGGCTAACCATTTGTCTGAAGTAGTGTAGGGTTTTCTGCCTAGGGAGGGGGTTGGACTAGAAGACCTCCAAGGTCCCTTCCAACTCTGTTGTTGTTGTTGTTGTTGTTGTTATTGTTATTATTGTTCTTATTGTTGTTGTTATTATTATTGTTGTTGTTATGATGATGATGATGATGATGATGATGATGATGATGATGATGATGATGATGTCCTCTAGCCCCACAAGTATAGCATTTTCTAACAAAATAAACATTAGAAGTTGTCTTCTCTTCCTCTTGTGGAGGTTTTGTTCTCATCAATTTTCTGTCTTCACGTCTTCTGGACTCCTCTTCATATATCTTTTTTAATATGTCCCAACACTTTGCAGCTTTCTCTTCTCCACAAATATGGACAAGCTGTTGGTCATTTAGTGTTAGTCCAATTAATTTAATTTAATTTAATTTAATTAAAAGTTCTTATAGGTCGCCCAATCCTGTAGGACTCAGGGTGGCATACAGCAGGAATAAGAACAATACAAATAATACAAAATAATTTAAAACATTACATAATTTTTAAAATCATTCATCCATTGGGGAATCCGATCTTCTATACCCTGCCTGCCGGAACAGCCATGTTTTTACGGCTTTGTGGAAGGCCAGTAGAGTGGGGATAGTCCAGATCTCTGGTGGGAGTTGGTTCCAGAGAGATGGGGCTCCCACAGAGAAGGCTCTCCCCCGTGGACCCGCCAACCGACATTGTTTGGCTGATGGGACCTGGAGGAGGCCAACTCTGTGGGACCTAACTGGTTGTAGGGAGGTATGTGGTAGGATGCGGTCCCGGAGGTAACCTGGCCCTGAGCCATGTAGGGCTTTAAAGGTCAAAGCCAAAACCTTAAATTGCGACCGGAGACTAATGGGCAACCAATGCAGCTGGCGGAGAATAGGTGTTACGTGGGTGTATCTCAAAACACCCACCACAGCTCGCGCAACTGCATTCTGTACCAATTGCAGTCTCTGGATGCTCTTTGAGGGTAGCCCCATGTAGAGCGTGTTACAGTAGTCCAGCCGTGAGGTGACAAGGGCATGAGTGACTGTGAGTTAAGCCTCCCTCTCCAAGTAGGGTCGCAATTGGTGCATAAGACGAACCTGTGCAAAGGTCCCCCTAGCCACAGCTGACAGATGTTGCTCCAATTTTAGCTGTGGATCTAGGAGAACACCCAAATTGCGAGCCCGTTCCAAGGGAGTCAATTTTTCTTCCCCAAGAACCAAGGAGGGGAAATCGACATAATCCTTAGGGGGCAATATCCATAGCCATTCAGTCTTGTCAGGATTGAGCTTGAGCCTATTCATTCCCATCCAGACCCTAACATCATCCAGGCACCAGCACATTACATCGACAGCTTCCCTGAACTTACACGGGGTGGAGATGTACAACTGGGTATCATCAGCATACTGCTGATACCTCACCCTGTGTCGTCGGATGATCTCACCCAGCGGTTTCATGTAAATGTTAAACAAGATGGGCGAGAGGACCGAGCCCTGAGACACCCCGCAAATCAGGGGCCTAGGGGCCGACCTCTGCCCTCCTGTCAATACCGACTGCGTCCTATCAGAGAGGTAGGAGGAGAACCACCGTAAAACGGTGCCTCCCACTCCCAACTCGCCGAGTCGGCGCAGAAGGATACCATGGTCAATGGTATCGAAAGCCACTGAGAGGTCAAGTAACACCAGGATGGAGGAGTGACCTCCATCCCGGGCTCTCCAGAGATCATCCATCAGGGTGACCAAATCAGTTTCCGTACTGTAGCCGCGCCTGAAACCCAATTGAAAGAGATCTAGATAATCAGTGTCCTCCAATAACCGTAGGAGCTGGAGCGACACCACTTTCTCGACAACTTTACCCACAAAGGGCAAGTTGGAGACTGGATGGAAGTTCTTTAAATCCGCTGGGTCCAGGGAAGGCTTCTTGAGGAGAGGCCTCACCACCGTAGCTTTTAAGGGCTGTGGGATGGATCCCTCTCTCAAAGATGCGATCACAACAGCCTGGAGCCAGCTGCATGACACCTCCCTGCTGGCAGAGACCAGCCAGGAGGGGCACAGATCCAATAAACAAGTGGAGGCACTTATCGCTCCTATGGCTTTGTCCACATCATCAGGAGTGATAGGCTCAAATTCATCCCATATAACAGGACTAAGACTCGCCCCTGTCGTCTTGGCTTGCCCTGTCCAAATGGAGTCCAGGTCTGTCCGAATCTGAGTGACTTTATCTGCCAGAAACTGAGAAAATTCCTCAGCTCTGCCCTGTAAGGGTTCTTCAACTCCCTCCTTAGCAAGAAGGGAGAGAGTCACCCTAAACAGGGCGGCTGGGCGAGAATCAGTGGATGCAATAAGAGCAGAAAAATGCGAACATTTTGCCACCCGTATCGCCACTAAGTAAGACTTAATAAAAGTTCTTAATAGTGTTCATTCAGATTCAGCTTTACTGGCTCTCCATCGTCGCTCTAGGCGTCTCTTTTGGCATTTCATCTCCTGGAGCTCCTCAGTAAACCAAGGAGCCCTCCTGGATCCGCTGCCACGGAGAGGCCGCAAAGGCGCAATTCGATCTAAAGCCCCCGATACCGCCCGATTCCAGGCAGCCACTAGAGACTCAGATGAATTGTGTACCAGGGAGTCAGGTATTTCCCCAAGTTCCCTCTGGAATCCTTCAGATTCCATTAGGCGCCTGGGGCGGAACCACTTAATCGGTCCCGCCTCCTTGCGGTGGAGGAGTGGTGCCATGAAATCCAACCTCAGAAGGAAATGATCTGACCATGACAAGGGTGATGTGACTAAACCCCTCAGCCTCAGATCATCTCTCCACTGCCCCGAGAGAAACACAAGGTGAAGCATGTGACCTCCCTCATGAGTCGGACCCTGAACTACTTGGGTCAGGTCCATGGTTGTCATGGAAGCCATGAACTCCTGGACTGCATCCGAGGTTTCGCTGGGCGATGGCAGGTTGAAGTCCCCCAGCACCATCAACCTGGGGAACTCAATCGCCAGCCCCACTATCGCCTCGAGCAGCACAGGCAGGGCCTTTGCAACGCAGCTAGGAGGCAAGTACATTAGCAAAAGGCCCATCTGAACCCCTAAATCCAACTTCAGAAGGAGCGTCTCACACCCAACAATCTCCGGGGCAGGGCTCCTACAAGGACATAGATTCTGGAGAGCTATAATAGCCACTCCTAAACCCCTTCCCTGAGGTCGCGGCTGATGCTGAACTGAGAACCCGTCCGGGCACATCTCTGAGAGGGGACCCCCCCTCCTGGCCCAGCCAGGTCTCAGTAACGCATGCCAGCTCCGCCCCCTCTTCTAGGATTAGATCCCATACGAGTGGGGCCTTGTTAGTAATCGACTTGGCATTCAACAGCAGCAGCTTGAGCCCAGGGTCCTGACATCCCTGGTTATCAGGTACTCGGGCTGAGCTAGTTGGAACCAAACTAGAGGGGCCAGAAAAAGAGATCGCTTAGAGATCTTGTTCCCTGAGAGTGGCCTACCCCTCTCCTCCCGCCATACCTACCTCTCCCTGTTATGACCGTAATGCTCCCACTCTCCACCCCACCAGAGATCCCCTCCCCTCCCCCACTGGTCCCCCTCTCTCCCGGCAGGCCATACACTCCATTCTTTATTTATTTTTATTTATTTATTTGGTAGCTTTTCTATGCCGCCCTACTCCCGCAGGACTCAGGGCGGCGTACAACATTTTATACAAAAACTCCAAACAAAATTATTAAAAGCACTTAAAAACAATTAAAAATATAAATATACACACATCATACATACATGGGGGAGACATCAGGAATAAATCGTCTCAACTCACCCCTGCCTGCAGGAAGAGCCATGTCTTAATGGCTTTTCGGAAGGCCAGCAAGGTGGGGATGGTTCGGATCTCTGGGGGAAGTTGGTTCCAGAGAGCAGGGGCCCCCACAGAGAAGGCCCTCCCCCTAGGCCCCGCCAGTCGGCACTGTTTGGCTGACGGGACCTGGAGGAGACCCACTCTGTGGGACCTAACCGGTCGAAGGGAGGAATGCGGCAGAATGCGGTCCCGGAGATAACCTGGTCCTAAGCCATGTAGGGCTTTAAAGATGATGATCAGCACCTTGAATTGTATCCGGAGACCAATGGGCAGCCAATGCAGCTGGCGGAGTATGGGTGTTACGTGGGTGTACCTTGAAACACCCACCACAGCACGCGCAGCTGCATTTTGCACCAGTTGAAGTCTCCGAATACTCTTCAGGGGCAGCCCCATGTAGAGCGCATTGCAGTAGTCCAATCTAGAGGTGACAAGGGCGTGAGTGACCGTGAGTAGAGCCTCCTTCTCCAAGTATGGTCGCAATTGGTGCACCAGGCGAACCTGTGCAAAAGCCCCCCTAGCCACAGCTGTAAGGTGTTGATCTAATTTTAGCTGTGGATCTAGGAGGACTCCCAAATTGCGAACCCGTTCTGAGGGAGTTAATTTTTCTCCCTCGAGAACCAAGGAGGGACAGTTGTCATGGTCCTTAGGAGGCAATATCCAGAGCCACTCAGTCTTGTCGGGGTTGAGTCTAAGTCTGTTCCTCCCCATCCAGATCCTAACGTCGTCCAGGCACTGGCACATCACATCAACCGCCTCCCTGAATTTAGACGGGGTGGTAATGTACAGCTGGGTGTCGTCAGCGTACTGTTGGAAACTCACCCCATGTCTACGGATGATCTCCCCCAGCGGTTTCATGTAAATGTTGAACAGGATGGGTGAGAGGACCGAACCCTGAGGCACCCCATAGGTCAGGGGCCTAGGAGACGACCTCTGCCCACCTGCTAACACCGACTGCATCCTATCAGCGAGATAAGAGGAGAACCACCGCAAAACGGTGCCTCCCACTCCCAACTCGCCGAGACGATGCAGAAGGATACCATGGTCGATGGTATCGAAAGCCGCTGAGAGGTCAAGTAGCACCAGGATGGAGGAGTTACCCCCATCCCGGGCTCGCCAGAGATCATCCATCAGGGCGACCAAGGCGGTTTCTGTGCTGTAACCGCGCCTGAAACCCGACTGATAGGAATCTAGATGATCAGTTTCCTCCAATAACCGAAGGAGCTGAGAGGCCACCACCTTCTCCACAACTTTACCTATAAAAGGCAAGTTGGAGACCGGACGAAAGTTCTTCAAATCCGCTGGATCCAGCGAAGGCTTCTTGAGGAGGGGTCTCACCACCGCAACTTTTAACGGTTGCGGTACGGAGCCCTCCCTCAGAGAAGCGTTGACAACCGCCTGGATCCAGCCGCGTGCCACCTCTCTGCTGGCCGAGACCAGCCAGGAGGGGCACGGGTCCAATAAACAGGTGGCAGAACTCACAGCCCCCACAGCTTTGTCCACGTCCTCAGGAGAAACAGGCTCAAACTCCTCCCATAATGTTAAACCAAGACTTGCCCCTGTCAACTCAATGGACTCTGCCCAGCTAGAGTCCAGGTTCGACCGAATCTGAGCGACTTTATCCGTCAGAAACTGCGAGTATTCCTCAGCTCTACCTTGCAAGTGTTCCTCGCTCCCCCCTTTAGCAAGGAGGGAGCGAGTCACCCTAAACAAGGCGGCTGGACGAGAATCTGCGGACGCAATAAGAGCGGAAAAATGAGATCGTTTTGCCGCCCTTATCGCCACTAAATAAGACTTAATAAAAGTTCTTAATAGTGTTCGATCGGACTCGGTTTTACTGGCTCTCCAGCGTCGCTCCAGACGTCTCTTATGGCGTTTCATCTCCCGGAGCTCCTCGGTAAACCAGGGAGCTTTCCGGGATCCACTGCCACGGAGAGGTCGCAAAGGCGCAATTCGATCTAATGCCCCTGCTGCCGCGGTGTTCCAGGCAGCCACCAGGGCATCAGACGAATTGTGTACCAGGGTTTCAGGTATTTCCCCAAGTTCCCTCTGGAATCCTTCCGGCTCCATTAGGCGCCTGGGGCGGAACCACCTAGTCGGTCCCGCCTCCCTGCGGAGGAGGAGTGGGGCTGTGAAATCCAACCTCAGTAGGAAATGGTCTGACCATGACAACGGGGTGATGACTATATCCCCTACCTTCAGATCATCTCTCCACTGTCCCGAAAGAAACACTAGGTCGAGCATGTGACCTCCCTCATGAGTCGGACCCTGGATTACTTGGGTCAGGTCCATGGTTGTCATGGAATCCATGAACTCCTGAGCTGCACCCGAGGTTTCGCCTGCCGAGGGTAGGTTAAAGTCCCCCAGCACCATAAGCCTGGGGAACTCCACCGCCAGGCCGGCTATCGCCTCCAGCAGCTCAGGCAGGGCCTTAGCAACGTAGCTGGGAGGCAGGTACGTTAGCAAAAGGCCCACCTGAACCCCTAAGTCCAACTTTAGAAGGAGTGCCTCACACCCGACAATCTCCGGGGCAGGGATCCTACGAGGATGCAGATTTCGGCGCGTTATAATAGCCACTCCTCCCCCCCTTCCCTGGGGTCGTGAATGATGCTGCACTGAGAACCCGTCTGGGCAAATCTCAGAGAGGGCTACTCCCCCCTCTTGGCCCAGCCAGGTCTCAGTTATACACACCAGGTCCGCCCCCTCCTCAGTGATTAGATCACGTATCATGGGGGCTTTGTTGGTAATTGACCTGGCGTTCAGCAGCAGCATCCTGAGCCCAGGGCCCTGAAAACCCTGGTTGCCAGGTACTCGGGTTGAGCAAGATGGAACCACATTCATACTGAGCCTGGGGTCGGACTCAAACCCCCCTCCACTTCTGTTTCCACACTCAGCAGAGGGGGGCAGAAACCCAGCCCCTGACTCATTCATTCCCTCAAAAATCTTAACCATCTACACATGCATCTCCATCAGACATAACCATACACACTCACATCCACACACTATAATAGAGGTAGATTCGTAGGTTTAAAAGGAGAAACCTTTTAACCAATTATGGTTAAAGCTCTATCATTTTCTCGTTTAAATTCAGCTAGCTTCTTCGTGTCTTCATCTCTTGTTGGATCCCAACCTGTTGTATCCGGTGGATTTGTTATCAAAGTCCATAAGCCTTCATTTCTCAAAAGTAGGCTACATTTAGTAGACCAAATATTATAGTTAGTCCCATCCAGCTGGGTTATCATTGATAGATAAGTTGACTTTGTTTGAGCCATTATTGTTGTAATAATTCTTTAAACTTTCTGAATATTAAAACTGAATTTCCACACTCAATATCTTTTTACTAGCAACAAACCACTATCACTACTCCTTTGGGACTGGGCCCATAACCAAAGTTAAGGAGTTATTGTGCTGTTGAGCACACACAAAGCGAAATGTGTTGCTGTGGTTGTGGTGTTGCAGTTTGATATGAATGCTATTCATATAACATATATTCATATAACTGGCATAAACAGCCAGTTTAGTATTTACAAATAGTTTACTTAAAGTAGTAGCAAAGTTCAATTAGGAACTCCAAGTCATACACAATAAGTCAGTCCATATGAAGAATCTTCTTCTTGCTTATCTTTGTTTTAACTAACAAACAAAGATTACAGCTAACAATCAATTCTACACTATCACAGATAGTTACTCTTTCACAGCATCTCTTCACAGTAATTTTACACAGTCACAAAGACAATTACTCATCAGTGAAGCAGTACAGTTAATCAGCAGAGATTTCAGCACTCCTGAACACACCTTCAAACACACACAGCAGCATTAATCACCATTCTGAGCATGCTCTCTTGCTTCCTTATATAGTCATCAGCCTTCAATGCAGTTAAAGCAATACACACTTAACATTGATTTGTGGCTTGTTCATATATTAGCAAACCAATCGTTTGAACAGGGTTCTAACACAAGTTAAAGAAACTATAATTAAATGGATGAGTTATATAGGACATACAATAGATATAGATATGGGAAAGGAATTACAAAATGACAATGGCAACAGCATTTAAGGAAAATATGTATAAAATGTTCTATAGATGGCATATGTCCCCAGAGAGATTAGCTAAAATGTTTAAGAATAAATCGATGAAGTGTTGGAAATGTAATCACATACCTGGTTCTTTTTACCATATGTGGTGGACTTGTACGGAAGCTAAAAAATATTGGACAGAAATTCGAATATGGATTGAAAAGATTTTAAAACAAAGTATTGACTTAAATCCGGAAATATATCTATTAGGCATATTGCCAGAAAAATTTAATAAAGAAGAAATAAATTTAATTGTTCACATAGTCACTGCCGCTAGAATTGTTTATGCACAAAATTGGAAGTTGAATAGAATACCAACCGATCGAGAAGTATTAAGAAAGATAATGGACTGTGCAGAAATGAATAGACTTACGATGAAAATTAAGGACAAAGAAGACTCGGAGTTTTATAAAGTTTGGGGGAAATTTTATGAATGGGTTGAAAAAGAAGATAGATAAAATTACTTAATGTAAATTTAATAGATAAATTTAACAGATAAGAGATAGAGAAATGAGAAATATGAGTGTAATAACTCGGATGACAAAAAGAGAAAGGAGGTAGCATTAGATAAATATTTATATATACCAAAATTTTAGAATAGAGTGAGAATAGAAATTTATATTTAGCATTTAAGGATACAGATATTAGAATTTGAAAGTGAGTAAAATTGTTTAGTCTGTCTTTAATTGAATTAGCTACTGAATTTATACCTTTGTTTCTATAAGACAGGCAGTAAAATTAGAAATTTGAGATGATTTAGGATATTTTATTATTTTTTATTCAAAAGATAGTATAAATATATGTTTACTTATTGTTGGTATATATGTTTTTTATGTACAGTATTGTGTTTTATGGTGGAGAAAAATAAAAACTTTTTCAAAAAAAGAAAAGAAATGAAATGGCCTGGATGACTGTTTTTGTAATCTCAGGAAAGCTATAACCATCACTTAATACAGCCAACAGTATTGAAGGCCCGAGGAAGGGAAGGTGGCTTCCAAGTTGTCTGTAACCAAAACTGGTCATTTACAGATTTGCCATAAATATATTGACCAAAGATATTCATAACTCACACAACCAAATATTAAATCCTTATGAATTTAAGCATGAGTTTTCATAAACTAATCTCTTTGATACCATCATCCTATATACTGTATAGTATACATTTTTCAGAAGCATACATGCATACTAGCAGAAGTGAAATACCAGAACACTTCGAAGTATGAAATATGTTTTCTATAGCTTCTATAGTTACTATATCCACCACATAAATTTTAGCAATTAATTGTTGAATAATTTTAATATTAAATATTTTATTTTGCTATCTGTAATTTCTGGGCTCTTTAGTCTGGCCATAGCGATTGGCGTACTTGAGAAATATTTGTAGCAAGAGACAAAATTATTTCCTACATATTCCTGTTTAACCCCTCAACAAATTAAATTGGTGGTTTTGAAGTTTTTCTGTCTAAATTTCCAAACAGAGCTTCTATGGTCTCTTCTGATACATTTAGTTTTTATAAACCAATAGAACTTGTGGAACTTATCAACCAGGTTGCCAAATATTTTCCTGTTTTGTAAGAATTTGGAAACATTCTCCTGTGGAAGTACATTTTCAACTGCAAAAACCTCACTTAACAAAATACCACAATCTTCCAGCAATTTTTGAAGAAGCCTTGTCCTCATCTCATCCATCCATCTCAATCTAATGGCTACCTTCTGATCTTCACTGTCACTTCTCCATTGACACTCCTGAGAAAGTGCTAAATTTCTCTCCCAAGTGTTTATCTATAGAAATTCTCAGTCATCCAGGTCATGGTTGTCCCAAAGGGACTTTTTTCAAGAGGCAACTGGACTTTCTGGTTATTCTTTGAAGACATTTCACTTCTCATCCAAGAAGCTCTTACTGGATGGTGGGGAATGGAAGGATTTATATTCCTTGCAGACAGCTGGTCATTTGCATTCTTTTAGCGGGTTGTTAAGGTCATCTGGAGGTTTATCTGTGTCATCAGGATCACCTGAGTGGTGCAAATTGGTGTGGAGCCTTCTTGGAACTGTTGAAAGGACTGTTTTGTAGATTGGAGTTAGATGATGTCGTATTCCCCCCCCCCCCGGTTGAGAGAGGGCTGTTCAGTTTTGACATAGATGGCCTCTTTAACCCTTCTTTCAAACCAGCGATCCTCTTTGTCCAAAATATGGATTTTGTTGTCTTCAAAAGAGTGGCATATGTTTTTTAAACGCAGATGGACTGCTGAATCTAGTCCTGATGTGTTTGTTCTCCTATGTTGTGCCACACATTTATGAAATGGTTGTTTCGTTTCCCCAATGTACAGATCTGCACATGTCTCACTGCATTGTACTGCATATACCACATTGCTCAGCTGGGTGTTTTATCCTTGGGATGAACAAGCTTCTGCCTTAGTGTATTCTTGGGTTTGAAGTGTGCACATATGTTACGTTGGCTGAAGATTCTCCTGAGCTTTTCCAATATGCCTGCAATGTACGGAATGACAACGTTGCTTCATTTATTGTTCTCATCATTGTCTGTTACAGAAGAGCTCCTGTAGGGTCTTTTTTGAGATTTGATGAAGGCCCACTTGGGATAGCCACACGTTCTGAGGGCTTTCTTGATGTGTTTATGTTCTTTTTCTCTCCCATCTTTGCTGGTAGGTAGGCCTTCAGCTAAGTGATGTAAGGTTCTGATGACTCCCATTTTGTGCTCCAGTGGGTGGTGGGAATCAAAATGTAAATATTGATCTATGTGAGTAGGTTTTCTGTAAACTTCAGTGTTAAGGTTTCTGTCTTCCTTAATGTGTACTGCACAGTCCAAGAAGGCTAGACTATTTTCATTAACATCTTCCCATGTGAAGTTGATGTATCTGTCCACAGAGTTGATATGTTTGATGAATGCTTCCAATTCCTGTGTTTTGATCTTGACCCAAGTATCATCCACATACCTATACCAGTGAGTGGGTGGAAGTCCTGTGAAGGAGTCTAGGGCTTTGGTTTCTACCTCTTCCATGTAGAGATTGGCTACAATGGGGGATACCAGGGAACCCATGGCGCAGCCGTGTTTTTGTCTGTATAAATTCATTGTATTTAAAATAGGTAGTTGTCAAGCAGAGGTCCAGCATGGCACACGTGTGTTCTGGGCTGAGGTTGGTTCTGTCACCTAAGGTGCTGTCTTGTAGCAGTCATTTTTTCACTACCATGACAGCGTCAGTAGTTGGAATGCAGGTGAAGAGAGAAGTTACATCATAGGAAGCCATGGTCTCATCCAGATCCAGTTTTAATTTCCAAATCTTGCTGGTGAAGTCCTGTGAATTGTTGATGTGATGTTGCCAACTAGAGGAGCTAATAAGGTGGTTAGATGTTTTGCAATGTTCTAGGTGACAGAGTTGATGCTGCTGACATTTGGTCTTAGTGGAGTTCCCTCTTTGTGGATTTTGGGGAGTCCATATATGCATGGGGTGGCTTCCCCAGGGTAAAGATGGTAATATTGTGGCTTGTTGATGGCACTGTCCTTCAGTAGGTGTTGCAAGAAATCAGTGACCTTTGTCTTGTAACTGCTGGTGGGGTCTCTCTTTATGTAGCCGTGTCTTTCAGAAGATTGTTCACCTTGGCCTTGTAGTCATCTGTGTTTAGGATGACTGTGCATCTTCCTTTATCAGCTGGTAGGATGGTGGTGTTTGGGTCTCTTCCTAGAGCTGTCACTGGTCTCCTTTCTTAAATTGTGAGATTAGAAGAGGGTGTTTTGGCACTGGCAAGGGCTGCAGTTACTATCATCCTTAATTGTTCTGCCTCTGGTTCTGCCAGTTTATTGTTCCTGATGGCTGGCTCTGTGGCTGCGAGGAGATCTACAATTGGTGGCTGTTCTGGTGTTACTGCAAAATTCAGTTCTTTGGTCAAAACATTATTTTCTGCTTGAGTAAGATCTCTGTCATCTGTGTTGCCTTTTCTGTTTTGTGTGTTTTTTCCTAGCGAAGCTGTAAGGTAGAAAATTTTTTGTCGTTCTTTGCTCTTTTTGTGTTGTGTTAGTTCTTTATAAATTCTGTGACCTGTTCCAACACTTCTGTTGGTAGAAGTATTCAGTTCCAAGAAGACTCCACATCAATTTGCACCACTCAGGTGATCCTAATGACACAGATAAACCTCCAGGTGACCTTAACAACCCGCTAAAAGAATGCAAATGACCAGCTGTCTGCAAGAAGTATAAATCCTTCCATTCCCCACCATCCAGTCAGAGCTGAAGAAACTTCTTGGATGAGAAGTGAAACATCTTCAAAGAAAACCCAGAAAGTCCAGTTGCCTCTTGAAAAGAGCACCTTTGGGACTCCCAAGTGTTTATTACTATATTAAGGCAAGAGAGATCACTCTATCTTCTGGAAACTACCAGGAAAAAACTTACTATTATTAAATTTTATTAATATTTTTATACTGTAAATACCTTTTCTCTCCAGCAACTCAAGGCAGTATGTATCAAACTTCTTTCTCCAAATTTTCCCCACAACTGTGAGATGGTCTGGGCTGAGAAAAAGCAAAAAAGTCAACCTACAAGCTTCTATAGCTGAGGGAAAAGGATGGGGTCTTCTCACTTTTTGTCCATAATCTTTATCACTACAACACTTGGCTCTTGAGCTAAGAAGAAGAATAAGGGCCCCAAATCACCAGGGAGCTTCTGTGGCTGAGAGGGAACTAAATTTGGATCTCCTCTGTTATAGTCTAACATAATATTATACAATAATAGTTCTAATATTATGCAGTAATGTTTATGGTTTATGGTGTATATTTATTACTTAATTACATTTCATGTACTTGAAAAGTTATAAAATGTTAGTAGCTGTGAATATTTTTAAAAACTATTCCAGGATATTGTTTTTGCTAATCTGGTTTCTACACCTGCTTACATTATTCTTTCCAACAAACTCAGATTATTTCTTTCTATTCAAGATGTCTGGAAGACTTATAAAGGGAAAAGATAGATGGTAAGGGTGGATGTGGGTGAAAGGCAAGCAGTGGCTATTTGTCCTTTTGGACAATATGTGTGATCCTGCAGTCAATAAAAGAGAAAAAAGCACCAAATGTTGCTCCTTTCACTTGAAGAACAAGAGCTGATATAAATAAGGAGGGCTGAAGGAGGGCTGAATCCCATGACTTTGCAAGGACACGCCTGCTTGAAGTTGGACAATGTCAAACCCGTTAACAAAAGGAAGTATCAGTGAATAAACCACATATGAAGAAAGACTCAGATAACAGCCTTAGCTAGAATAAAAGTCCAGGAGAAGGACTATAAGGTTAAGGCCTCGTGGTGCTCTCTCACACACATACAGACACACACACATAGGGTGGGAAAGTGGGCAAGGTAGAGCATAGGGCCCAGAGAACCCAAAGGAGCATCTCCCCCAAATGTAGTATCTGCAAAGCAGAAAAAATCATTACCAATTCATGTAATCTTAAAAATTGTTATAGTTTACCCAAAAGAGTAGTTGCAATCTTACATAACAACGATAAAGCCTCCCATGATGCTTCTATGTAACATCTTAGGTTGAGAAGTCACAGTTACTTAGAGCAATGGACATTGTTAACCGTCTGTTAACCACTCCTGAGTCATTTCTCCTGACTCCTTCAGAATCATTTCTTTGTCCCTCAGGGGCAGCAATCTGGTTCTGCTGCTCCCCATAAGTTGTTCCTTTACTCCAGGGTAGAGCACTTTTTTCTGGCCTGGGGCGCCATTGCATAGTTTTCTTTCCTACCACCACCATTCCCCTCCAATGCCCAAACTCTTGAGAAATAATTAAATCAGTCATATTAAAAGTAGTAACAACTTGAAAGCACTAAAAACTAAAAACATGTTTCTGTGAACTCCCAGTCTTAAACCATTTTTGGAAGTGAAGACATTAGTAATAACACAGTCTTGAATTGAGAATATCCCAAATGATTTCAGGCAAATGTATGATTGCTGTGGCTCATGAGACTGAGGGTGATATTCTTGGAACAGACACCAAAAGTCCAGCCTTGTACAGTATTTCAGTCTTTGCTTTTGCAGTTGCTTGCATATGGAGTAAACAGTAGCTAGACTGCATCACTGCAAGATCAGTAATTCAGTTGCCTTTCTTTCCTATGTACTTGAATAATCAAACAATGCATTATCACTCACCTTCAGCAAAGCCAGTTGAAAGGAAGAGAATCCAGGGCCCTGAAACATGCAGAAATGCAATGGACAGCCTCTTTGGAGGTCATTTAATCCTGTATGACTATTTGATTAATTTATTTTATTGAACGGGATATTTGATTTGCTTGCATGTTTGTTTGTTTTCGCAAGCTACTGCCCTAATCTCTTCCTCTTATTCTCTCCTGCACTCTTTCCTTACTCCATAACTCAAAGAACAAATCAACAAAATTGCCCTTATATGTTTATACTGGTTTCCTTTCCAGTCAGTTACTGTACGATCAGGTTTGTTGGCACAGCCTAGGTTTCATAGAGCTTTGCTGGCAAACTCTCACTAGGTTTCTCTGTTCTCCTGTCTACAAATAAACAGAAGTCAATCTATGGAGTCTGTTTTCAAGAGCTAATTCTCTCAGGACCAGTTCTTTTCAGACGGTGGTCAGCAAAACCAGTCTGAATTTCAAAATTGTTCATGTGGTACTTACAGTGAGCTAAACTCTTCTGAAAGAAACAGTCATGACTCTGGAGGACTCCAGGGACAGGTTGTTAGAAGATGAGGGAGGGTATCATGACTATGTGAAAATTAGAAGAGTCTGCCAAGAACTCATGATTTTATTAGAGAAGGGTGAAACAGAAGGGAAAACAAGAAGCACACAATTAGAATAATATAAACTTCTGTCTATTCCAGTGGTTTCCAACCTTTCTAATGCGGCGACCCCTTAATATAGTTCCTCATGTTGTGATGACCCCCAACCATAAAATTATTTTCATTGCTACTTCATAACTGTAATTTTACTACTGTTATGAATTGTAATGTAAATATCTAATATGCAGGATGTATTTTCATTGTTACAAATTGAACATAATTAAAGCATAGCGATTAATCACAAAAACAATATGTAATTATGCCAGATCAGAAATTATCGGGCCAGTCTTTGCAAGAGCACAAGGAATATCATCTTCCACAACAAGTCTACTTCTGTATTTAGACTTGATAACCAACAAGTGTACAGCAATATTTCTCAATCTCAGCAACTTTTAAGGTGCCTGGACTTCAATTCCCAGAATTCAAAGCAAAGCTGGCTAGGGAATTTTGGGAGTTGAAGTTCAGGTATATTCAAGTTGTTGAGGTTGAGATATTGTGGCCTGCAGTGTCAAAAAACTAGAAATCAGATAAGCTTCCAGCAAAGTAATCCCTGTTTAGTAGCTTTCTCCCAGGACTCCAAAGTTTCAGGAGGCAAACAGGGGGCAGAAAAACCATGATTGGTCCAAAAACATTGCCAGGGTCCCCACAGCCAATTTCCTCTTTTAAGCTCTTTCTTCTTAAAACAGCCCCATATTCCTTCCTCCCCCATGGGGCCTGCTCACCCACCCTTTCCAAAACCCCTGCAAAGACAAAAAATTTAATTTGCAAGGCTCTTCTTTCAACAGTTTCTTTCTTTCTTTCTTTCTTTCTTTCTTTCTTTCTTTCTTTCTTTCTTTCTTTCTTTCTTTCTTTCTTTCTTCTTTCTTTCTTTCTTTCTTTCTTTCTTTCTTTCTTTCTTTCTTTCTTTCTTTCTTTCTTTCTTTCTTTCCCTCTCTCACTTTTTTCTCTTCCTTCCTTCCTTCCTCCCAACCTTCCTCTTCTTTCTTTTTCTTTTTTTCTCTCGCTTTCTTCTCTTCCTTCTTTCCTTCCTCCCAACCTTCCTCTTCTTTCTTTCATCTTTCTTTCTTCTTTCTTTCTTTCTTTCTTTCTTTCTTTCTTTCTTTCTTTTTCTTTGTTTCCCTCTCTCACTTTTTTCTCTTCCTTGCTTCCTTCCTCTCACCCTCCCACCTAACATTCTTCTTCTTCCTCTTCTTCCTCTCCTTCCCTTCCCTCCTCTCCTTCCTCTCCTTTCTCTCCTTCCCTTCCTTCCTTCCTTCCATCTCTGGTCTTCCTTCCTTCCTTCCTTCCTTCCTTCCTTCCTTCCTTCCTTCCTTCCTTCCTTCCTTCCTTCCTTCCTTCTCTTTTCTCTTATTCCCTCTCCTAGCCCTCAGCACCGCAAGATCCGCGCGTGCCAAACTCTCTGGCAACCCGGACAAATAAGCGCATTGTGGTTATTCAGTCACTCCAGTCGCCTCGCCTTCTCCAAAAGGCGCCCTCCGCTTGGGGGCAACCCTTTGGAGAAAGTTCCCAGTGCAAAAAAAAAGGCGGGCCCCAAGAGACCAGACACGCCCCGGAGAGAGCAGCCCTGGAAACCCGGCCATAATTTCCTGCTTCTCCCCCACCCCTCTGCACCCCTTCCCCAGTCCGATCCATACCCCACCCAGGAGATGGGGGGCTGCAAATCCCCACCACTGCACAGCGATCCCATCCATGACTCCTTTCTCCACATTGCGCGTCTCCAAAAGCGCGCTTTGGAGAAGTTGCCCAACAGGAGGAGGGTAGAGCTGGAAGAAAAAGGGGGGTCTGCCAGTCATAGGGACCCCCAATTAGAAACCCCCTCCCCCTGCTCTCTCTCCTCCCTCCTGGAGACCGCCAGCTGCAGAGCCTGCCTCTCCATCGCATTGCTGTCTGTCCTTTTCTGCGGCGGAGGAAGAGCCCGGGCGGGCTTGCAAGACAGGGCTTGGGCGGCTCAGGATCCTCTTTCCTTCCTTCCTGCTCGCTCAGCCGCCTCTGCGGCTCCTCTCCACCCCGGTGGCGGCGCCTTTCCCTCCCCAAGTGCGCCCAGGGGGACCCTCTTCAAAGCCGGCCGTGCACCCCTGGTGTACCGTTGCGCACCTTGTAAACATCGCCATAAGTGCTAGAGCCAATGCGCTGGATGAGCTCATAGCGCAGCTGTGGGTCCTGCAGCACGATGTCCCGCAAGGCGCTTATGGTCCCCTCGCCCAGCCGCCTTTTCAAAGATTCCCCTTTGTGGCTGGAGGACAATTCCTTCAAACTCTTCTGTTCATTCTTTGCAAATTTGATTCATGAGAAGCGTCAAACTCTCTCCTTCCTTACACGTGTTTGTATGTCTTCTGCTTTAAGAACTATATTTTATATTTTATTAAATCCTCCCGCCCAGACACTCCCTGCTACCCCCTCTGGCATCCCCGTCTCCTCATTTGCCACATCCCACATCTCCGACTACAACCGGGACTCGCAGCGGCAATTTCTTCCCACTGGTGTCGAAGGGAAAGGGAGTCACAGGGGGAGCGGCCAGCCAACAACCTCTTAAGTTTAACAGGAGCCGAGGTGGCACAGTGGTTAAAAGCAGCACTGCAACCTACTTCAGCTGACTGCTAGTTCAGCAGTTCAGCTGTTCAAATCTCACCGGCTCAAGGTTGACTCAGCCTTCCATCCTTCTGAGGTCGGTAAAATGAGGACCCAGATTGTTGGGGACAATATGCTGAACTCTGTAAACCGCTTAGAGAGGGCTGTAAAGCACTATGAAGCTGTATATAAGTCCAAGTGCTATTGCTATTGCTAACAGCGCACGACAGCGGAAAGAAGGACAGCTGGGTCGGGCTCGTCTGTCTGCTCTCTTGGCCTCAGCTGGCGCGGAGACCCAGCGAACAAAGAGGCAAACAGGGAGGAAGGGAAGAGAGAGACTGAGAGATATTAGCACAGGGCTAGCCTGATCATACGGAGCAGAGCGGCGGCGATGGACCATGCTCCGGCACCACCTCCTTCTCCAGTTCCCTCTGGCTTAGCTCCTCCTGCCCCCGGCGGTGGCGCCCTCAGCACCAAGGCTGTATGATCAGGCTAGCCCTGTGCTAATATCTCTCAGTCTCTCTCTTCCCTCCCTCCCTGTTTGCCTCTTTGTTCGCTGGGTCTCCGCGCCAGCCGAGGCCGAGAGAGCAGACAGACGAGCCCGACCCAGCTGTCCTCCTTCCTGCCATCATGCGTTGTTAAACTTAAGTGGTCATTGGCTGGCTGTTCCCTCCCATGACTCCCTTTCCCTTCAACACCAGCGGGAAGATGAAATCTACTAGCAGATGAAATCTACTAGAATAGATTGGACGCTAAGAGCATGGCAAGACACGAAAGATGCCCTGGTCAACCACTGCGCCCAGCCCATCTCCAACTGTCTCGACTCTTGTCCTGCTACTGGAGCAAGATGGAATCTGGGAAGAGAGAGTGAGGCTGACTATGCACACCTCTCCCTCACTTTAATCCAATTCACATGCAAGTCATGACATCCCCCCTGATTTGATAGATGTCAAGGTCCTCTTTGAACACGATGGACAAACATCATGGTCCCGAATGGGGCCAACTGAGAACCACGCTCGCAGGGCGCTCCGAAGATGAGGGATCCCAGTCGGGCTCACACGCGCACTCGCTGATGAACCTTCACGATCGGTTTGGACGGCTAAGTGTGAGTTGGACAAACCCCCCCTCAGGAATGGAAGCTCAGAGATGGAACCTGGCCCAGCCCGTGTTCTCTTCAAGCCTTCCATCAAAGTGGGGTTACAGCCTCTTTCCACACTGCTGTGGAGGGGAGCCTGGGAAGCCTTCCCACTGGGACACCTCCTATGTGGGAGTCGCGCTACCCCTCTCCAAGGCCGACCCGCCAACCTGAGGGTCGAAGGCCCCAGTGGTGGCAAATGGGGGGAGAAAGGGCACCAGCGCCAAACCCATCACCAACCTTCGGAGCCGTGCCACTATGGCAGGCCCCTCTGGGATGGGGGTACTTCCCCAGAGTGGGATGGGTGCAATGCCAGTGGACCCCGGGGTACCCCCCCAGCTGATGCCCACTACGATGCCAGCACCGGCCGCACCAACCCCTCCCCAAAGGGGGGGGTTGGGCCAACAGATGCAATAGGGAGGGATCCAGATGGGAGGACCCCTGCAACAAGCTGCTGCTCCGCCAGCTGCCGCTGGGCTAGCTACCCCCCCCTCAGCCCCAGGAGGCCACCCCCCTGGTTTTGAGCCACGTTTGATGGGCACCCGACAAAGCTAGACTACTTCCTCCACCGGGTGTTAGTATACATCGATGAAATCGAGCGCTGTTCCAGACAGATAAACAGCTGATCGATCAGATCACCGAGGGGATGAATGACGAGGAAGCATCCGAGTAGGTGGCTGAACTCCACGATGAAGCGACACCTGAGTTAGATGACCTGGACGACTTTGTCCAACTGATGAGAATCAGGTTCCACGATGAGGCTCAGCAGGCAGATGCCGAGGCCCAGATCAAAGTGTTGAACCAAGCGGGATGCCCAGTGAAGGAACTGGTGTGGGAGTTTAGGAGAGGGCAGGAAAAGTGCGAGATTGGTCTGAGCAGCTCTTAGTGCACACATTCCGAGATGCGCTAGACCCAGAGTTGAAGAAAGCATGCAAAATACGGGGGGGGGGCATGCCGGATCCAACAATGGTATTTCACCGCCATTGCTCTGGACCATGTGGTCAGAGTCAAAAAGGAGACCCCATCAGACCGCCCCCTAGGAGGCTACCGGCCCGCAGGATCCCCCCTAGACCAGTGCCGACCCCCCGGGTTGAGCCGATGAGGGGAGTGAAGTGCTATAGATATGGCCAAGCGGGCCATCGCGCGACCAAGTGCTTAGTACCAGCCCCACTTCCTCTCCCGAGGGCCAGGCCAACTCCGGCCTCCAAAAGAAAGCCGAGCAAGCTACCTGAACTGGGACGGTTGGCCCTGCAGCTGGAAGGGTCCCCTCCCCCTCCTGAAGATGATGAACCACCATCAATGGGGGAATTGAGTCCTCCATGGGAAGAGGGGTCGACAAGGAAGACGATCCAATGGTGAATGCAGCCGTTCAGCCCTTTCTCATAAAAGCCAAAATCCTGGTGCCCGAAACGGGAAAGGAAGGGGAAGTAGATGCCATAATTGACACTGGGTGTTCGAGGTGTCTAATCAGCAAGATAGGGGTAGATAAGCTGGGGATCCACACTAGACCCTTAACCAGCCCCATTTGCTTCCAACAACTGGATGGGTCATTAGTGGGTGGAGCTCCCGCCACCCTCCTAACTCAATCAATAAAGTTGCAGTTTGGGCGGCACCAAGAACAAATTCGATTCATAGTAGCCCCCAAGATGTCTGAAGCAATTATCCTGGGTCTGGCATGGTTAGATAAGTGGATCCCCCACCATCCAATGGGAGGATGGATATCGGAAGCTCAACATACACATCGGCCCGACTCCTCCTTTAGAAAGCCAACAGCAGAGGGAGAAATTCATGCAGGGGGACTGGAACCTCAACTGGCCGCACCTGCAAGGGAGATCACCCCCCCCAGGAGCCCAAAGGGTGCAGAGAGAGTACCTCGACCTAGAGAGGGTGTTTAGTGAGGAAGAATGCAACGAACTCCCCCCTCACCGGCCAACAGACTGCGCAATAGAATTTGAGCCGGGTGCTACGCTCCCAAAACTAAAGATGTACTCAATGTCCCCCAAGGAATTGGGAGAGTTGAGAAGATACATCGACTCCAACTTGGAGAGGGGGTTCATCCAGCCAGCGAAGTCAAGAGTGGCCACGCCTGTACTGTTCAAAGAGAAGAAAGATGGGGGTGTCAGATTATGCATGGACTTCCAGGGGATCAACGGGGTGTGCATGCAGAACACCTACCCCCTCCCCCTCATGAAAGACTTACTGAACCACTTGTCAAAAGGCAAGATATTCACTAAGTTAGATTTAAGAGAAGCATACTATCGCATCCGAATCCGAGAGGGGGATGAATGGAAAACCGCCTTCAACTGCCCCCTGGGAAGTTTCCAATTCAAAGTGATGCCTTTTGGGCTGCAAGGGGCCCAGCGGTCTTCATGCAGTACATTAATGAGGTGCTTCACCCCATCAGTACAAGGGGGTGCTCATTTATTTAGAATTAAATTAAATTAAATTTTCAGTGAAACAATGGAGGAACACGTGAAATCGGTGAGGCAAGTCTTAATAAAACTTCTAGCCGCCAAACTATATGCCAAACTCTCCAAATGCGAGTTTCACAAGACTTCGCTAGACTATTTGGGGTACCGGATCTCCAAAGATGGAATTGAGATGGATCCGGGGAAGGTGAAAGCAGTGCTTGATTGGCAGGCCCCACGCACTCGCAAACAGCTGCAGAGTTTCCTGGGCTTCGCGAACTTCTATAGGCAATTCATCCCGGCCTTTGCAGAAGTAGCCTTACCACTAACAGAACTGCTCAAGATGGGGCCGATGCCTACCAAGCCAAAGCCTAGTCAGCCACTAAATTGGATGATGGCCTGCTAAAAAGCCTTCAAGAAATTAAAGCGACTGTTCGCCCAGGAGCCGATCCTCCAGCATCCCGATCCAGAATGACAATTCATCATTTAGGCTGATGCGAGTGATGTGGCTGTGGCGGCGGTGTTGCTACAAAAAGATGAGAAAGGTCAGCTCCTGCCATGCACTTACGTTTTGAAAAAACTCACCACTACGGAGAGAAGATGGGCCATCTGGGAAAAAGAAGCCTATGCAGTTCGTTGGGCGCTACTGACTTGAAGGCAATTCCTCGAAGGAGGAAAAGTGCCTTTCGAGGTATGGACTGACCACAAGAACCTTGAGGCGCTAAAAGCCCTCAGGAAACTGTCACCCAAACAAGTGAGGTGGGCACAATACTTTAGGCGATTCAAATTTGAACTAAAGCACATCCCAGGGGGGAAGAACTTGCTGGTGGATGCCCTGTCCAGGAAGCCGCAATACGACAGCCAGAGAGAGGAGGAATTCCACTTGGTCATCCCCCCATCGCTGAAAGAGACAGAAAACACTTCCATCGCAGAGGGGGAACTTGCAGCTCCGGTCCTCATCAGAGGCCAATCCAGATGACCGAGTGCCCGGAGCCATGAGGAGTGGACAGACAAATTTAAAGCATCCTTGCCCAACAACCCCTGGCTAAATGATAACAAGGAAATATAGACCATGAGGGATGGATTGGCTTGGAAGGGATCCAAACTGTACGTGCCTGCTGAGCTCAGGCTGCAAGTGCTCCAACAAAGCCACGATTCTAAGGTGGGAGGACACTTCAGATTCTTGAAGACCCTCCACCTTACGAGATGGCCATTTTGGTGGCCAAACATGAAATCTGAGGTGGAGGATTATGTAAAGAGCTGTGCCACCTGCACCACAAGAAAGCACCGACCAGGAAAACCACCTGGACTTCTGCAGCAGGTGGCCAACCCCAGTAAGCCCTGGGAAGAAATAGGAATGGATTTTGTTAAGGAGTTATTGTGCTGTTGAGCACATACACAGCAAAATAGTAATTGTGGTTTTGGTGTTGCAGTTTGATATGAATGCTATTCAGTCAATAAACAGAATACATTTAGTATTTACAAAATAGTTTACTTCTAGTAGTTGCAAAGTTCAATAGGAAGTCCAAGTCATACACAGTTACTTCAGTCAATGCGAAGTTTCTTCTTCTTGCCTATCTTTGTTTTAACTAACAAACAAAGATTACAGCTGTCATTCAAATCTACACTATCACAGATAGTTAGTCTTCACACAGCAACTCTTCAAGTAATTCTACACAGACACTAAGTCAATTACTCAACAGTGAAGTAGCAGAGAGATTCAGCAGTCCGGAACACACGGAACACAGAGTCAATCACAATCACATCACATCACATCACAGAGAGATTCTCAGCATGCTCTCTTGCTGCCTTATATAGTTATCAGCCTTCAATGCAGTTAAAAGCGATACACACATAACATTTGTAGCTTGTTCATATATTAGCAATCCAATCATTTGAACAGGGTTCTAACATTCTCCCCTTTGGGTTGTTAATATATAACTCACAATCTTAGATTATAACTTTCACAACTTTCTTTATGTCTTACAGCACTTTGTGCTTTTGTAAAATGATCTGCCATATTACATTCACTGGTACAATACTCTAACTTAATCATTTTACTCTGTACACATTGTCTCACATTAAGATATCTTAGATCTGTATGCTTTGATCTAGTTTTCACACCAATGTTTGTTGCCATATTAATTGCAGCTTGATTATCTTCAAATACATTAATTGGTTCATTTATAACAATTCCCATGTCTTTACACAATTGTTCATAATAAATAAGCTCTGTACATATTAGGGATAAACACGAAAATTCTGCCTCCATCGTAGACAAACTGATGTGCTGTTGTCTTATTGACCTCCAACTAATCAATATATTTCCTAACAATATAACAATTCCTGATGTTGACTTTCGTGTAATTTTGTCTGGTCCAAAACTAGCATCTGCATATGCTGTTAAATCAAGTTCTGACTTTGGTTCAAGATAAAGAAAATAATACATTGTCTGCTTTAAATATCTCAGCACTTGCTTTATTGCATCCCAATGTCTTTCACAAGGCTCTGCGTTATACCTTGCCAACTGATTTACACTATATGATATATCTGGTCTTCACCAGTTTGCCAGATACGATAAGCTACCAATTAACACTTGATATATGTTTTTATCAAACCTTGGATCAGTTAACTCACTATGCTGAAACTCAGTACTCATAGGAGTTTTGGCTGCTTTACAATTATCCATATTATAACGCTTTAATAAACCATTTATTTGCTGAACCTGTGATATCTTGAATCCTTTACTTGTTCTAGCAACATCTAAACCTAAATAATGCTTTATTTCTCCCAAATATCTTATTCTAAATTTTTCTTTTAGTTTAGCTACAATATCCTTTACTATATTTTCTGTTTTAGCAACAATGGCAATATCATCCGTAAATAATAACAATAATGTAATTTCACCATCCTTTCTCTCTTAAATAAACATGGATCGGCAAAACCAGCATTAAACCCCATTTTTACTAGTTCACTAACAATGCATCGGTTCCATTCATATCTGTTGTAACATTCTTCCTTGGCCATGTGTATACCCGTACCAGCACGAGTTGCAATTACGGTACCAGGAGGAGACAGCAATAGATCACTAAGCAGGAATGTGTACTTCCCCCCCACCTTCCCCTCACCTTTTCCTCACCTCTTCCCCCACCTTCTCCCCCCCCCCAGGGCTGAGCTTTTTGCCATGCTGTTATATTTGTATTGGACCTTGTTAATCATGTGCCTTCTGATATCATTGTATACACCCTCTCTTTGTTTGTATCTAATAAAAGAGGTTTCCCGACTCTGATCGGGGCCCCTCATCCCAAGGAAACATTTGTCCGATGTCTTCCTTATCATTCGACCAAAAGACATGAGCGGCCCGCCAGAAGCGCAATGCCGCAACTGGTGACCCCCGACGTGATGTATGGAACGTGTCTCTTGGTACCCTCGTACTCATCCGGCTGGAAGAAGCCTCGCACCCAGGGCCGGCCATCAGCAAACGGAGCACCCTCCCTTAATCGTGAGTATGGGGGCAGAATTCTCTAAGCCTCAGGTTGCGCACCTCCATGAACTTAGAGAATTGACCAAGTCTTCAATTTTAGCTTTAAAAAATAACGGCAAAAATCCTTCTATTCCTACTAAATCAGATCTTACTTCCCTTCTCAAATATATTTATCAAAAGTGTCCTGCTTACCCAGAGACGGGATCAATTAAAACGTCCACATGGCTTAAATTGGGCAAATATTTTCATGAGACGCCCAGAGCACCTCCAAAAATCCTTGCCACGTGGCGGGTTGTCATGGAATGTTTGCAGATTTATGAAAACGCCATGACTGGAGTTTCGGATGCTCCCCCGTCGTACCAAAGTGAAGATAAATTGGCCCAAATAAAGGCTTCCTTTTCAGCCAGCGTGTTCCCGTCCGCGCCAGAAGCCTCCCCCCCTGCTGGTGTTTTTTCAGCAGAGTCAGCACCGACCCCCATTTCCTACGGAGTGGTGGCGGCAGCTCTAAAGGAGGGTCTAAAGAATGGGGAATTAGACTTGGAAGACATGTCTCATTGTTACCCGGTAGAAATGAGACCTGATCCAGTCAATCCAAATGGCCCCCCAATTCCGCATTATGTCCCCATGCCTTATAAGCTTATTAAAGACCTGAAACAGGTTTCGGCCATGTATGGGGTTCAGTCCCCCTACACTCAAGGGCTGTTTGCAACAACTGCAGACACAGTTGGTCTTGGAGGATTGGAAACTGTTATTTGGTATGCTATTAACCCCGTCACAGTATACAGTTTGGTTTTTGGAATATCGCAAAGAAATTGAGAGGATAATTGGGCAGCGTCTTCCCAATGGGGTGACAGCCGGACACTTGTTGGGACTTGATGGCTTTGCCACAGCCCCTCAGCAGGTGCGGGCACCTCCTGAAGCCAGCGCCCTGGTGTCCCGTGCAGCCATGACAGCCATAAAAAAGGTGGATGATGTAATGGAAGGTCCAATTAAATCCTTTTCAAAAATTCACCAAGGACCCAACCAATCTTATTCGGACTTTTTGGATGACTTACAAAAGGCCCTCATGCGCCAAATTGATAATCAGGAAGCCTGAGCAGAATTGATGTTAAAATTAGCTTATGAAAATGCAAATTCCGATTGCCAGCGCGTATTGCAACCTTTGGTGGGTAAACCAGGTGTAACTATTGCAGACTATTTTCAGGCTTGTCGAATAGTGGGCACTCAAACTTATCAAATGAATGCTCTGGCCGCTGCTTTTCAGCAGGCCGGTAACAAGCCATCTGGCAATTGCTTTAATTGCGGAAAGCCTGGCCACTTTAAGGCACAATGCCATGCCCCTGGGGGGGGGTGCAACCAGATCAAATATCCGAGGGGCTAGGCCAGGGGTCGGCAAACTTAAACACTCAAAGAGCCATTTGGACCCGTTTCCCACAGAAAAAAACCCACCAAGAGCCACAAAACCTGGGTAGGCGTGGCCAACTTGACATCACTCACACCCACCCAGTCACATGACCCCCTAGCCACGCCCACCCAGCCAGTCATTAGGACAGAGAACTGGAAACCACAAAACCCTTTACTCTCTCTCTCTCCCCCCTCCCTCTCATCTCTCCCTTTCCATCTCTTTATCTCGCTCTCTCCATCCATATTGTCTGTCTGTCTGTCTGTCTGTCTGTCTATCTATCTATTTATCATCTATCTATCTATCTATCTATCTATCTATCTATCTATCTATCTATCTATCTATCTATCTTCTCTCATCTCTCCCTTTCCATCTCTTTATCTCTCTCTCTCCATCCATATCTATCTACCTACCTACCTACCTATCTATCTATCATCTATCTATCTATCTTCTCTCTCTCTCTCTCATCTCTCCCTTTCCATCTCTTTATCTCTCTCTCTCCATCCATATCTATCTACCTACCTACCTACCTACCTACCTACCTACCTATCTATCATCTATCTATCTATCTTCTCTCTCTCTCATCTCTCCCTTTCCATCTCTTTATCTCTCTCTCTCCATCCATATCTATCTACCTATCTACCTATCTATCTATCATCTATCTATCTTCTCTCTCTCTCTCATCTCTCCCTTTCCATCTCTTTATCTCTCTCTCTCCATCCATATCTATCTACCTATCATCTATCTATCATCTATCTATCATCTATCTATCTATCATCTATCTATCTATCTATCTATCTATCTATCTATCTATCTATCTATCTATCTATCTATCTATCTATCTATCTATCTATCTATCTATCTATCTATCTATCTATCTTCTCTCTCTCTCATCTCTCCCTTTCCATCTCTTTATCTCTCTCTCTCTCCATCCATATCTACCTATCTACCTATCTACCTATCATCTATCTATCTATCTATCTATCTATCTATCTATCTATCTATCTATCTATCTATCTATCTATCTATCTATCTATCTTCTCTCTCTCTCATCTCTCCCTTTCCATCTCTTTATCTCTCTCTCCATCCATATCTATCTACCTATCATCTACCTATCATCTACCTATCATCTATCTATCTATCTATCTATCTATCTATCTATCTATCTATCTATCTATCTATCTATCTATCTATCTATCTATCTATCTATCTATCTATCTATCTTCTCTCTCTCTCTCATCTCTCCCTTTCCATCTCTTTATCTCTCTCTCTCCATCCATATCTATCTACTTATCATCTATCAATCATCTATCTATCTATCTATCTATCTATCTATCTATCTATCTATCTATCTATCTATCTATCTATCTAGCTAGCTAGCTAGCTAGCTAGCTAGCTATCTACTCTCTCTCTCCCTCTCATCTCTCCTTCCTTCCTTCCTTGCTAACTTCTTCTTTCTTTCTTTCTTTCTTTCTTTCTTTCTTTCTTTCTTTCTTTCTTTCTTTCTTTCTTTCTTTCTTTCTTTCTTTCTTTCTTTCTTTCTTCCTTCCTTCCTTCCTTCCTTCCTTCCTTCCTAACTTTTCTTTCTTCTTTTCTTTCTTTCTTTCTTTCTTTCTTTCTTTCTTTCTTTCTTTCTTTCTTTCTTTCTTTCTTTCTTTCTTTCTTTCTTTCTTTCTTTTTCTTTCTTCTTTCTTTCTGTCTTCCTTCAATCCTAACTTCTTTCTTTCTGTCTGTCTGACTTCTTTCTTCTCCTTCCTTCCTTCCTTCCTTCCTTCCTTCCTTCCTTCCTTCCTTCTTTCTTCTTTCTTTCTCCCTGCAAACCAATCCACACTGTGGCTCCTTTCTCCAAAGCACTGCACGTGCGAAGTCTCCCCGGTCGCTGTGGCTGCACCGGGGAGCCCGCGTCCTGGTCATTAACGATGGAGACGCTGCGCGAGCGGGAGAGACCTCAGAGCAGAGGCGCCGGCAAGTGGGGCGAGAGGCGCGGGGGTGGCAGTGGCGGCATCAGCACACACACACACACACACACACACACACACACACACACACACACGACTCGCAGAAAGTCTCAGCTCCCAGCCTTCGCGGGAGTCGAGCTGGCATGGCTGTGGAGAGGGTCTGGCTGAAGAAGTTTCAGCAGCTCCTGGAAGACGGGCAGCCGTCAGCCCAGCTGGGGGGGGAGGAGGAGGAGGAGGAGAAAGGCAGCGGGAGAGACCTCAGAGCAGAACACACACACACACACACACACACACACACACACACACACACACCACACACATACAAAAGACTCGCAGAAAGTCTCAGCTCCCAGCCTTCGCTGGAGTCGAGCTGGCGTGGCTGTGGAGAGGGGCTGGCTGAAGAAGTTTCAGCAGCTCCTGGAAGACGGACAGCCGTCAGCCCAGCCGGGGAGGAGGAGGAGGAGGAGAAAGGCAGTGGGAGAGACCTCAGAGCAGAGGCGCCGGCAAGCGGGGCGAGAGGCGCGGGGGTGGCAGTGGCGGCATCGGCACACACACACACACACACACACACACACACACACACACACACACACATGACGTGCACAAAGTCTCAGCTCCCAGCCTTCGCGGGAGTTGAGCTGGCATGGCTGTGGAAAGGGGCTGGCTGAAGAAGTTTCAGCTGCTCCTGGAAGACGGGCAGCCATCAGCCCAGTGGGGGGGAGGAGGAGGAGAAAGGCAGTAATTTAGCCCACCAAGCGCACTCCGCTCGGAGGCTCTTGGACGGGATGGCAGCACGCGGAAGGCAAGCCGGAGGTCGGCGCCAAGCGCTCGAGGCTCTCCAGGCAGCGGCAGGTGACAGCGGGCGCCAGCTGAGTCCTCTCACGGGCAGCTGTGTTGACCCTGCCTCCGCCGAGGAGAGGGAAAGGGAAACGTCCCAACGGTAGGGCAGGAAGTGACTGTGGCCGCGGCAGGTCTGGGGCAGTGCAGCACGCATGCGCCACACCCGGCTTCTCCAGCTCGCGCTCTCACAAACACACACACACACACCCCTTCGCGGGTCCGGGGCCACCTCCCGGCTCACGTTCTCACTTTCCTCCGATGGGAATCATCGCGCACGATTCAGGCTGGGGGGAGGTGGAATCTCCCTGGGCTAGGCAAGGGAAGGGAGGGCGAGGGGCGGGGCAGTCAGTGATGGGACAGGGAGCCATGGCAGAGGGCCCAAAGAGCCACTTTTGGCTTGCGAGCCGCAATTTCCGACCCTTGGGCTAGGCCAAGAACGGTCTGCCCCCGGTGCAAAAAGGGATTCCATTGGGCCAATCAGTGTCGCACCAATCCACCTCCCCAGGCGGGAAACTAAAATTGGGGCAATCAGCCAGCCCCGCTCGCAAGGCTGATGCTCTTATGTCTGCCACATCTTCTCTACCTGCTTTTATTAATCTTGTTGCTGGCGAGACAGTTGAGGCTGACATACCTGGCACTTCTTATTTCCTTCCTGTCAAACCCATGCATGTTAACCCCCTTCCCGCCCTAATGCCTTTGCTTGTTTTTCCTCATCGAGACTTCATCTCTCAAGGAGTTTTAGCAACCCCTTTTCTAAAAGATTTCTCTGATTTTTCTTCTGTAGCCCTGGTTTTCGTTCCTAATGTCCCGGTTTGTGTTTCTGCGGGGGACCTAGTGGCTACAGCCATACCAGTCCCCCTCGAAACTGACCCTGAGAACTATCAGCATTTGATGGCAATCGAGCGAACTGTGCAACATGCCCGTCCATCAGCTGAGTTTCAAATTAAAAAACATTCCTTTTTTGGAATTTTAGATACCGGGGCGGACGTCTCAGTCATCAGAGAAGACTGGCCCTCGGATTGGCCAACAGAGGCCTCTCCTGCCGTAAGAGGCGTGGGCGGTGTCCAAACTGCAAAAGTTAGTAAAGAGTGGCTCCCGGTAATTTCACCCGATTCTTCTATCACTGCCTATATTAAACCTGTCATTCTTCCACTTCATCTTAATTTGTGGGGCCGTGATCTCATGCATCAGTTTAATGCCAAATTAACCTTGCAGTAACTGCTTTTCACTTCGCTTGTCATGTCGTCTTCTGTTTTGCTTCCTGCTCCTTTGCGATTAACTTTGAAAACTGAAACCCCTGTTTGGGTCGATCAGTGGCCATTGACCCAGGAGAAGCTAAAGGCTTTAACAGAATTAGTACAGGAACATAAAAAGGACACATTGAGCCGTCCCTGAGCCCGTATAATACTCCGGTGTTTGTTATAAAAAAGAAATCTGGAAAATGGCGTTTCTTAAATGACTTGCGCGCTGTCAATAAGATTCTCCAACCCATGGGGGCTCTGCAGTGCGGCCTTCCCAATCCAAATTTGATTCCCCAAGATTGGGATCTCATGGTCATTGATTTAAAGGATGCCTTTTTCTCAATACCACTCCATGAGAAAGATTGCCAATTGTTTGCATTTACCGTCCCAGAATTCAACAATTCTAAACCTGCTTCTCGTTATCAATGGACAGTTTCACCTCAGGGAATGCTCAATAACCCCACCATGTGTCAATATTTTGTAGATAAAGCCCTGCAGCCGTACCGAATGGCATATCCCCACTTTTTGGTATATCACTATATGGATGATATTTTGATTGCAGCATGTGGACCCTCGGTTTTAGCAAAATTACCTTTTTTAACTAACCTTCTCCATAAATATGGCCTGCACATGGCTCCAGAGAAGGTTCAAACAGAACAACCTTTTTCGTACCTGGGTCATAAGCTTTTGGCTTCTCATGCCGCGCCTGTACTGCCAAAATTGGACTTGCCACTCACTCCCACATTAGTACAGTTGCAGCAGTATTTGGGCTCCATTAACTGGGCACGCCCATATATGGGGCTCACAACCCCTCAATTGGGTCTGTTGTTTTCTGCATTAACAATGGGCAAAAGCCCTGCGGATATTATTAAATTAGATGAAACGCATCAGCAAGTGTTGAAAGAAGTGAATGAGGCCCTTAATCAAATTTGGGTGGATCATCTTCAGGACGACACCCCCTTAGCTTTTATCATATGTAACACTCTTGGCCTCCCAACGGGGGGCGTGGTGCAGAAAACTTCAAAATTATTGATTATTGAATGGGTTCATTTGTCTCACACCCCAAGATCCACTATTTCTCAGAAACCTGCTCTTTTTGCAGCCCTAATTACAAAAGCCCGTGCCAGAACAAAGTTGCTGGCCGGAATCGAACCTTCCACGATTTTTGTCCCTTGTTCTTTATCAACTTGGGAGACTTTGCTTGCTAACTTCGATATTCTTCAATATGCGCTTGCTGATTGGCCAGGCGAAATTTCTTGCCATGCACCCCCTGACCCTAGATTGGCTCTTTTGAAAACAGTTCCCCTGCAATGGTGCACCCCATATTCTTCTAGCCCGCTTCCTCAGGCTTTGACTATTTTTGCCAACGGAAGCAAAACGTATGGAGCCTGTGCCTGGCAGCACAATGGTCGGTGGTGTACCAAAGTTACCCCCCCCCGCAGACTTCCGCTCAGCGTACGGAGCTCGCTGCCTCCATTTTGGCTTTTTCTACCTTTCCAAATAAACCTTTCAACCTGATTTTGGATAGCCTCTATGTAACTCAGATTGTGAAATCAATCTATGAGGCCTATCTTTCTCCCTCATTGGAACCACAATTACTTTCGCTTTTTTTATCCTTGCAAAAGTTAATTTTCGCCTGCACCCATTTTTTTCATGTTTCTCATATTCTAAGTCATCAACCTTTTCCTGGGATTCTCCAGGAGGGCAATAACGTGGTGGACGCCGCAGTAGCGGCTGCTACAAACTTTTCTTCCCTTCTGACCTTAACAGCTCCCACCCCATGGGAAAGCCATTCCTATTTTCATCAAAACAAGAAAGCGCTCATCAAACAATTCGGCATTACCGCAAATGAGGCCTCTGCCATTGTTCAGCAGTGCCCCACTTGTAGCCAACAGGCAAACTCCATCCCTATGGGGTTAACCCCAGGGGAACCGAGTGTTGCCAAATTTGGCAAATGGATGTTACCCAATATCCTCCATTTGCCCCTTGGAAATATTTACATGTTTCCATTGATACATATTCAGGCTACATTATGGCATCCCCCCAGAGGGGCGAAGCCACCAAACACGTTATCAATTAAGTGTATTCTGACCTTTGCATCGCTGGGACGCCCAAAAGAGTTAAAAACAGACAATGGGCCCGCTTACACTAGTTCAGCCTTTGCTGCCTTTTGTAACCAATGGGGCATTGTCCACAAATTTGGCATTCCATACAATAGCCAGGGTCAGGCTCTGATTGAGCACGCCCACCAGACATTAAAACATGCCCTGGATAGATATATTGGCAATAGGGGAAAAACACCCCCTGGCCTCCCGGCATTGCAAAATACACTCAACCTTTGCCTTTATACCCTGAATTTTTTGAATCTCACCGGCAGCCCGCCATCCTCAGCAGTGACTCGTCATTTTGCAGCTGTCCCAGTCTCCTTGCCCAGACCACCTGTTTATTATCGCTGCCTTCCGGACCTGACTTGGCGAGGACCTGCCGATCTCATCACCTGGGGACGAGGATACACCGCCATTCAACTTCCTGATCAAGTCCTCTGGGTACCTGGACGGCACGTAAGACCTTTTCTTCCATCAGCACCCAGGGATGACGTCCAACCAAGTACCTCTGTTTGAGGGACAACTCACAGAGGTTGTCTCCTGCCCCGACCAGGAGAACGGGGCAGGACACCCTCCACCCTATTCCCCGCCTGAAGGATGTCCTTTGTTTCATCGCAATCCACCGCATTATCCCCTGTCCTTGTGGCAGGAGTTTGTTAAGATGGTGGATGCCAGAACATGCTCTTATCATTGTGTTATATTTACCTTGCTAAGCATTATTTTAGTTTTGCTCATTTTGCTTGGACATAGTGAAGCTTCCGCAACACCCAAGTTAGAGGTGGTGCCCCTTCGCCAAGCGCAATATCCCAACACGCCATTTATAATCCAATGTACAGATATTGCTAACCTTGCTTTTTTACCTTATATGTATTGGGTTAGAAATGGGCAGATTTTGAAAACCACACACAACATTATAATTCAGAAAATCTGGTTGCCCCGTCTCATTCTCCTTACAGTGTTACAGCCTTCTAACACAACCGCAGGGCAGTATTGGTGTGATGCCTCCACTAGAACGGGGGAATGGACCTCCAAGGGCGCCTACATTCACCCCCCTGATTGGGAACCATGGGGGGTGATTGCATGACCACGCATCCACCACCGCCGCACCAAACGTACAGTAGACTGGCACGCAAATGAGTTTCATCGCCTCATTCATAGTCTCACCCGAATAAATAATCTGTCTGACTGTTGGGTTTGTATGCATGGCCCCGCTTCTAACATGCAGGGCTGGCCCATAATGGCCACTGGGACATTGAATCTCACAGGATGGAATGCCACTACGATATTTGGCACAACAAGCAATCGCACTCATGTTATTTATGATTCTGCTCAGTACATTCTAACACCGTGATGGCGAACCTATGGCACGGGTGCCACAAGTGGCACGCGAAGCCATATCGGTGGGCACGCGAGCTCAGGTCCGGCGTGCATGTATGCACCAGCCGGCTGATTTTTGGGCCTTCTGGGCCCACTGGGACTCGGGAAACAGGCTGTTTCCAGCCTTCAGAGGGGGTGGGGAAGGCCATTTTTGCCCTCCCCAGGCTCCTAGAAAAGCTCTGGAGCCTGGGGAGAGCGAAAAGTGGGCGTACCATTGCATGCTGGGAGCAGGGGAGTCATGCGTGCATGTGCAGGGGTGCATGGAATTATGAGTGTGGGCACGCACACACGTGATCCCCCGCATTCCCCCCCCTTTTGGCACGCGAACCAAAAAAGGTTCGCCATCACTGTTCTAACACATAGAGCCCAGCCCCCGTTGGCTCCTATTTGTATAACATGGTGGAACGCCTCGCACGTAGGTTACAGAGCAGTGACACAAAACGGTAACAGCAAAAAAATCCCCTTGGCCCGTTTCTCGCTAGGGGACTACCCGAACTGTAACCATACCTTTGAAATTGTAGAAACCGGCTACAATTGTTCAAATCTAACATTGCCTTCATTGTTTCAGTGCAGGGCCACCGACAACGATGTCATAGATTTATTTTCCAACCGAAGAGGAGCAGTTGCCTTTCATAAAATACAGGAACAAATTACTGCCCACCATGGGTATTATCTGTAAACCAACTACCGCCTGGTTTACATTGGCTTTGTGGCCACTGGGTACAAAGCCAATGTACTGCCCCCCGTGTGGAATGGCACCTGTACCATTGGAACCTTAGCGCCTGCTGGCATTTCAGCACACCCCTTGTCCCAACCCAATAGTGCCTGGGAAAAACAATTTGGATGGGCTAGAAGGAAAAGAGAATACAATGCTGATCTCGGTTATGATCCTGACAACACTTATTTGACAGAAGGAGAAAGGCTGGTTGCCATAGCCATACCACATTTGGGAGTGACCTGGAACGTAAAACAACTACGTATTTTATCTGTACAAATGGAAACTTTGGCTAACACCACTGTTTTGGGGCTACGTGCCCTGCAGGTAGAAGTTAACTCACTGGCAGGCATATTAACTCAACACAGGATGGCTTTAGATTACTTGTTGAGTAAGGAGGGAGGTTTATGTGTATGGTTGAATTCTACCTGCTGTCATTATTTGAATCAATCCGGTGATATTGAAACAAGTATCTCCAAACTACACGACATAGTGAAAACAGTAAGATAGACATACAAAGCCTCTGAGTCATGGTGGGGGTGGTTGACCTCTTGGCTACCCAATTTTAGTTGGTTAGGAGGCATTCTGAAAACTATCATAACTATAGTTGTTTTGCTCGTTTTATTATGTTGTTGCATTCAATGTCTTCCCTCCCTTTTACAAATGTGCAAAACTTCATTCCCTCAGCTAGGAAGGATATTTTGATCAACGATACCATTTCCCTTCTGGAACCTGAGGACGAGCATAGCCTGTCTCAAAAGGTGTTTGCCATGAGCGAAGAGGAAGATTCCTCCCTTTAAAAAATAAAAACAGAGGAGATGTTGTAACATTCTTCCTTGGCCATGTGTATACCCGTACCAGCACGAGTTGCAATTACGATACCAGGAGGAGACAGCAATAGATCACTAAGCAGGAATGTGTACTTCCCCCCCACCTTCCCCTCACCTTTTCCTCACCTCTTCCCCCACCTTCTTCCCCCCCCCCTAGGGCTGAGTTTTTTGCCATGCTGTTATATTTGTATTGGACCTTGTTAATCATGTGCCTTCTGATATCATTGTATACACCCTCTCTTTGTTTGTATCTAATAAAAGAGGTTTCCCGACTCTGATCGGGGCCCCTCATCCCGAGGAAACATTTGTCCGATGTCTTCCTTATCATTCGACCAAAACACATGAGCGGCCCGCCAGAAGCGCAACGCCGCACATATCCAGCCTGTTTCAATCCATATAAACCCTTGTTTAATTTCCAATAACCTTTACCATTGTCATTTAATCCTGGTGGTTTTCTCATATATATTTCATGCTGTAGCTTTGCATGTAAATATGCTGTCTCTACATCAACATGATGTACAACACTTTTATTTCTAGCTGCCCACACTAATGCTGCCCTCAAAGTACTAGCCTTAAGACTCAGAGCGAAAACCTCATCATAGTCTTTTGTACTCTGACTAAATCCTTGAGCAACAAGTCTTGCCTTATGGGTTATAGTGCCATCACTGGCTGTTTTTAATTTATAAACCCATTTTCAGCCTATAGTTTTCTCACCTTGTGGTAAACTAACATCCTCATAAACATAAAGATCCTTTAAAGACTTCAGTTCCTTACTCATTGCTTCTTTCCAAGCCTTCTGATCTTTTTCTGGATATAATTTAATATCATCATAACTTGAAGGTTCTACACTTATTTCACAAGCAACATTAGCCTGATACCTATCAGGTGACCTTCTTACTCTAGTCCCTATTCTAGGCAAAGGAATATTATTTGTAGCAATTTCCTCATCTTTCAATTCCAATTTTACCTCCCCTATTGGAGATCTTTCATCATCTATTGAATCCTCATCTTCTATAGATTCCTCCTCTTCTATATTATTCTCCAAATACCTCTTAGGAGTATCATTTTGGAACAATGGAGTTTCTATCACAACACTATCCTTATTGCTATTTTCTTCCTGCTCTAATTTACTCCATCCCAGGTTCCATAAACTTGGCACTTGCACTCTTATAAACATATCTAGTGCCTTTTTCCCAAAATCTAAACGCTTTATGATTCCTATCATAACCAACAAAATACATTAATTTTGCTCGATGTTGACCCTTCTTTCTAACTTGTGTTGGAATATGCACCCAAGCTGGTGCACCAAATACATGCAAATAATCCAATTCAGGTTTTCTGCCAAACCATCTAGTAAATGGAATCTCCCTTGTAGCATTTACTGCATTGTTAAGTATATGGTTAGCGCACATACGAGCCTCTCCCCACAGATGATCAGGCAGACCAGAATCATTAATCATTGTCCTTATTGCCTGCAACGTTTGCCCTCGTCTCTCAACGTATGAATTATGTTCAGGCCGATAAGGAGCAGAACGTCTGTGCTCTATTCCAGCTCTTGCTAACATATTAACAAACTTACTATTAGTGAATTCCATTCCGTTATCTGTTACAACACTTACTACCTTATTCTTCTGCTTTCTCTCCACAAATGTCAAACAATTTGAGAAATTTTGATAAGTTTCTGACTTAGTTTTCATTAAGTAGCAAAAACCATATCGAGAATAATTATCTACAATACTAAGAATATAGCAAGCTCCACCCATACTTGGTTTCTTTGGTCCAATTAGATCTACAAACACTACATCTAATGGTGCTGTAGTTTTGAAACCATTATATCTATTAGCAGGAGTAACTTTACTTTTCTCCTGATTACAGGCATTGCAATTAAGACACTTAGAACATGGTGGTACTTTAATACCATTAGCCAACTCCACAGTTTTCTGCAACAATGTAAAATTCAAATGTCCCATTCTTCTATGAAGTAGATGGATACAGTTGTTATGTGGTTGTTTGTTCTCAAAAACTGAATTAGTCTTTTCTACTGGATTTTCATGCAGTAAAAACAAATCACTTTCTAATTTAGCTATAACATTGTTACCTTCTTTTTGGATTTTACATTCATCATCCATAAATGTTACAGTATAACCTGCTTTAACTAATACTTTCACAGATAATAGATTATAAACCAGTCTTGGCATATATAACACTGGCAGATTTTCATTAATTCCTGAACAATATGCATTTCCTTCCCCATTAGCTCTCATCTTCCAACCATTTGCTAAAGCAACATATTGACTACTTTTTTCCATCTTTACAAACTTTTCCTTATTGTTTGTTATACAGTTTGTAGCCCCACTATCTATCACCCATATATTATGGTTTATTTATCAGTTACATTAGGCATAGTCAAACTAACATTTTTGTGTTCTCTCTGGTCATTTCTGATATTCTGTTTTTATTCTTTTTACAAAACTTAGCTATATGTCCTCTAGCCCCACAAGTATAACATTTACTAACAAAATAAACATTAGAAACATTAGAAGATGTCTTCTCTTCTTCTTGTGGATGTTTTGTTCTCATCAATTTTCTGTCTTCATATCTTCTAGAATCCTCAAGTAGTCTTCCAGTTATGCCAGGTAGAGTAAGTTCATCCCTGGTTAAAACCTTTAAGGAAGATACATAGTCATTGTAGCTATCGTCCAAGGAAGGTAGAATTAGGTGCACCTGCTGTAATTCTGTGTAAATTAGTTCTTTCTCATGCAATTCCTGCAGAGTTTTCTTCATATTTTCCAAATGAGTTAGCATATCACTGCCTCTCATTAAACGAGCTCTAAAATGTTTTCTTGTAAGATGTATGTGTGCACCCACACTGTCACGTACATAAATCTTTTTTAATATGTTCCAACACTTTGCAGCTTGTTCTTCTCCACGAATATGGACAAGTTGCTGATCATTTAGTATTAGTCCAATTATACTCAAAGCTCTATCATTGTCTCGTTTAAATTCAGCTAGCTTCTTCGCGTCTTCATCGTTTGTTGTTGGATCCCAACCTGTTGTATCCGGTGGATTTGTTATCAAACTCCATAAGCCTTCATTTCTCAAAAGTAGGCTACATTTAGTAGACCAAGTATTATAATTAGTCCCATCCAGCCGGGTTATCATTGATAGATAAGTTGACTGCTTGAGCCATTATCAATGTAATACTTCTTTAACTTTCTGAATATTAAAACTGAATTTCCACACTCAATATCTTTTTACTAGCAACAAACCACTATTCACTCCTTTAGGACCTAAAACCTGGGCCCATAACCAATGTTAAGGAGTTATTGTGCTGTTGAGCACATACACAGCGAAATAGTAATTGTGGTTTTGGTGTTGCAGTTTGATATGAATGCTATTCAGTCAATAAACAGAATACGTTTAGTATTTACAAAATAGTTTACTTCTAGTAGTAGCAAAGTTCAATAGGAAGTCCAAGTCATACACAGTTACTTCAGTCAATGCGAAGTTTCTTCTTCTTGCCTATCTTTGTTTTAACTAACAAACAAAGATTACAGCTATCATTCAAATCTACACTATCACAGATAGTTAGTCTTCACACAGCAACTCTTCAAGTAATTCTACACAGACACTAAGTCAATTACTCAACAGTGAAGTAGCAGAGAGATTCAGCAGTCCGGAACACACGGAACACAGAGTCAATCACAATCACATCACATCACATCACAGAGAGATTCTGAGCATGCTCTCTTGCTGCCTTATATAGTTATCAGCCTTCAATGCAGTTAAAGCGATACACACATAACATTGATTTGTGGCTTGTTCATATATTAGCAATTCAATCATTTGAACAGGGTACTAACATATTTCATCGTAGAACTCCCAGAGAGCAAGGGAAATACAGTGATCTGGACGGTCATCGACTTATTCTCCAGACAGGCCCACTTCGTTGCCTGCTCTGGGTTACCGACAGCCAGACACTTAGCAAAACTCTTCCTCAAACACATCTACCGCTTGCACAGAGTGCCAAAGAGGATCATCTCTGACAGAGGCGTGCAATTCACCGCTAAGTTCTGGAGGGAATTCCTGCGCACCATCGGATCCAGTCAAGGCCTTAGCTCAGGGTTCCATCCCCAGACTAATGCCGCAGCTGAAAAAGCTAACTCCATGGTGGAACAGTATCTTCGCTGTTATGTGAACTACCAACAAGCCGACTGGTCGGAGCTGCTGCCATTTGCAGAAGTAGCATACAACAACGCAGTACACAACAGTACCGGATTGACACCTTTCCAGGTTACCAGCGGACAAGAATTCGTCCCAATGCCAGAACTGCCCACAGAAGCACCCACATCTATGTCCCTAACAGAATGGATGGAAGAACTGAAGAAAGGATGGGAAAATACTAAAAAGGCATTGATTGAATCTGCAGAGACATATAAAAAGCAAACGGACAAGCATAGAGCCATTCAGCCCCCTTTCAAAGTGGGAGATAAGATCTACTTATCAACAAAATATATCCGCTTGAGAATACCCAGTAAAAAGCTGGGTCTGAAATTCTTAGGACCTTTCCCAATAGTAAAGATAATTAATCCTGTCACAGTACAGTTGGCTCTGCCAAGAATATTGGGAAAGATACACCCAGTGTTTCATAGTAGCTTACTTAGGCCAATGACACAATCCAACATTAGGCCACCAACCCTTCCTCCACCCCACCCCCCATAGTAATACAAGGGGAAAGACATTATGAAGTGAAAAAGATCCTAGATTCCAGATTATTTAGGGGCCACCTTCAGTACCTTATTCTTTGGAAAGGATATTCGTTGGCTGAATCAACATGGATCAATAGTTGGAAAGTAAAGGCAGACAGGCTAATTAGGGATTTCCATAACAAATACCCAGATAAGCCAAAGGAGCCCCCTGGGGGAGGGAGGGGTGGTTAAGATCATTAACTTAATCCCTTGTACTCTCACTCTCTCTTTTGTGAATTGGTAGGAATTGCTTTTCACTTGAGGAGAGTCAAAGCATCGTTTGTCACCATTCTACATAGAAGACTATGGAGTGGGGAGGGGGAATACAGTGAGAGTGAGAAGTTAGAGATATCACATTCTTCGTTACTTCTCCAAGGTCATCTTTTGTCCAGCACCTGCAAGAAGCTGGGAGGAGACGTTGCCACGCTGGCAGAAGATGAGTGGGCAACGTGACCCTGATGGGGGTGGGGGGGAAAGGAGTGCCCATTTCCTATCGAGTGGGAACTTGGGAGAAAAGTAGATTTTGGTTTCCCCATGTGTTGCCAACATGGTGTCTGCATTAAATTGGAACTTTGGTGAACTCTTTGCCTTGGACTCTGATTTCTGCTCGACTACTATTTGGAACCTTGACACTTCCTTTATCCTAACGGAATTGCCTAAAGGGAACTTAGATCCTGCTTTGCTTTTGTCTTGCAATCACTTTCTTTTCAATAAAAGTTTCCTTTTGAAATACTGGAGTTTCAAGAGTTTGTGCTTTCTTGAACAGAGAGGAGAGGCAGATTTTACAAAAAGCAGGATCTGCAATAGCGGTCAACCCAGAGAAGTAAATTCGCTCTACCAAGGCGTCCCTGCAAATGTTTGAACAAAGCAGCAAGCCAGGAGAGGCCAAATGCTGGGGGAGACCTCTACCACCACCCAGCCAGATGCCAGTTCCATCTGCCCCATTGAAGACATCAAAGCCATTTTGGAAGACTCCACAAAGCCCAGGTGGTCGATCGGAGTGGGGAAGAAAGACAATTGGGATAGCAGAACCAGAGGAGTCACCCTCACCTGTGGCAGCTGACAACCGGGCTGGGAACACGAGCTGGAAGCCCTGTCAAATGAAGAAGAACTGACTGAGGAACCGGCCAGGGATGATCGACTCAAGAGACATGTTTCTTCGTGATGGAAGCTTTTGAGAACCTCAGAGTCTGGGGGGAGCTGGATCATCGACAGAGGGGGGTGAGGCTGCAGCAGCAGCCAATGGAGCCAAAACTGCCACCCCAGATCCAGTGGCTGCAGACCCAGTTGATGATGCTGCAGGAGCCACCCTGCCAAACCAGCCCCACACAGCACTGTCTCGTGCAAATGTCCTCGGTCAGCCCAGAGCACTGCAAATGGAAAGGAAGAACCCCCCCCCCCCGGGAGTAAAGTATGATGGTGACTCACAAAAACTGGAGTTCTTCCTGGTGCATGTCCTCACAAACATGCAAGAGTACAGGCGGGATTTCCAAACCCAGGGTGCCCAAGTCTGAGTTGTCACCCTGGCCTTGGAAGGGGCAGTGGCCCAATGGATGGTGAGCCTCCACAATGCCAATGCCCCCAACCTGAGAAATTTTGACCATTTCATGATGGCTCTTCGCTGCCAATTCGATGACCCCCTGGCAGACTGAAAAGCCTGTGATCACATCAGAACAGTGAAACAGGGTCGCTGACCAGCAGCCGAATACACTGAAGAATTCCGAGACCTCGCCTGCAGGGTAGACATCCTGGTAAGCTGGTTCAAGGATGGCCTGAATGACAACTTCTACCAGGCCTGCCTAGCCAGAGGAGCCCCAAACCTTCTGCATGAATGGTACATCCTAGCCAAAGAGGTAGAGATCGACCTGGCCAGGAACCAGTACCAAGCAGGGAGAGCCTGGAAGAGATCCCCACCCCAGGGGAAATGAGAGGCATCCAAGTCACAAACTGCCCTTGTGCCGAGTTCGTCAGCATGTTTCAAGTGCAGGAAGGAGGGGCACCGTGCAGCTGAGTGCTGTTCGAAAACCCCTGCCAGGAAACCTGAATGCCTGTCAGGTGGAAACCCCACGAAAACCAGCCCCCAAGGAAAAGACGGCCACTCTGAGAAGTGGAGAGGGCGTGGAGTTTTGCCCCCTCGCAAAATCGGGGGAAGGAACTCCAGTACCACTAGGGGAAGGACCAAGCCTGTCCAAAAGCGACCCTGAAGACGACCCGCTGGTAAGCGGACCAATTGAACTGCTCACCCTGCCCCTATGACTATTCATCCCCAGTCAGAGAAAAAGAGTAAAACTCTCAGCCCTCCTGAACTCAGGGTGCACCCGGTGCTTAATTAGCCAAACTCTGGTGGGGAAACTGGGCATCCAACTGTGGAAGCTAAAAGCTCCCATAGCATTTTGCCAGTTAGACGGATCAGTTGCTGCCGTGGTGGGGGGGAGCCGGCAACTTTTGCCACAGAACCTCTAAACATAGCCATGGGGACCCATGATGCGAGACTCACATATATTGTGGCACCCGGAATGGAATGGCCACTAGTCCTGGGACTCACATAGCTGAGGAAATTCCACTTCCTCAGCCATGTGAGTCCCAGGACTAGTGGCCAGAGTATCCTGAGTAAATAACACAGAGTAAACTGTATTTACTTACCCCAGAGTAAACTGGAAACAGGGAACCCTAAGATTCCAATGGGGAGTGATCAGACCAGATGGCCGAAAGGAGCGAGAGAGCAGTGCCAACTCAGGGCATTACCAGGGAATACAAGGACTTAGTTGAAGTGTTCAGCGAAGAGGGCTCCGATGAGCTCCTCCCCACGATCCCACAGACTGAGCCATCGAGATCCTCCCAGGCACCAAACGATCAAAACCCAAGATGTATAGCATGTCCCCCAGAGAACTCGAGGAATTGAGAACCTTCATAGATAAGAACCTGGCTAGGGGTTTCATCGAACCAACATGACCAAAAATTGCCGCCCCGGTGCTGTTCCGAGAAAAGAAAGATGTGAGAGGCAAACCTTACAAACCTGTTGCACTGATTGACCACTCTTTTTTTATTCAAAAAGTTTTATTAGTACAAAGTACAAACATTTTTCTCTTTTCTCTCCCCTTCCACCCTTCCCCCTCCCCACCCCCCTAACCCTCCCCCCTCTTACCCACCCACCCCCGACTTCCCAGAAAAAGCACAGGGTATAGTATTCAATAAACATAAAATTAAAATATACTAACAGATTATTAATTTCAAAATTTCTCTAGTTCTTTAACTCCTTGTTACTCAAAACCTTTTAAACATAATCTAAAAATTAAACATATATCATTATTAGACTATTTGTATCTTCTTAATCTGATACTTTATTTGAATATAATCAGTCCATCTACTCCATTCCAATATGTATCTCTCATTTGTATGGTCTTTGAGATATGATGAGATTTTTGCCATTTCAGCCAGATGTACAACTTTTAATGTCCATTCCTCGATAGTAGGTATATCTTCCTTCTTCCAATACTGTGCCACCAGCAACCTGGCAGCTGTTATTAAATTCAAAACCAATTTAGTCTCTATTACATAAAATCCATAATTATTCCCAACAAAAAAAACTGTGGTGTAAACTTAATCTTTTTCTTTAAGATATTTTGAATAATCCACCATATTTTTATCCAAAAAGCCTTAATTTTTTTGCAAGTCCACCATATATGAAAATACGTAGCATCTTCACATTCACATCTCCAACATTTAGGTTGTAAATTTGGATACATACAAGTTAGTTTTTTTTAATCTAAATGCCATCTATAAACCGTTTTGTAAAAGTTCTCCCTTAAATTTTGAGCTTGCGTAAATTTTACATTTCTGACCCATATCTTTTCCATTGTTTCCATCATTATAGGTTCTCCAATATTCTGAGCCCATTTTATCATACAGTCCTTAACTACCGTATTTTTCGGAGTATAAGACGCACCGGAGTATAAGACGCACCTTAGTTTTGGGGGAAGAAAACAAGGAAAAAAGGCCTCTGCCTCCCAGCAATTTGGCAAACAGCAAACAGTACAGATGATATACACTGTTTGCTGTGTATTTCTGTGCATGTGTGCCTGACCCATAGAAATGGCAAAGAATTGGAGAAATGTACATTTATGGCAGTATATTAATCCCAGAAAGTTTTCTTAAATGTAATCACACTAACTCCTCCCAATTATTTAAATAGATCTACTCCAAACATGACTAAGTCATTAACTCAGCTGCCTTATTTTAATACTAATACTTAATACTAATACTTAATACTAAAACAGGACATTTCAGATTATACGTTTACAGATCTTTAAAATTGATGTGGCTTTCTGGAAGTATTCTCTGCTATTTAAAAGAAGATACAATAGCACTGGGCCTCTTCAGAGCAAGCATTTATTTTAAAAAGCTTCTTCATTTTGTTAAGTTGTCTAGAACAATAATAAAGCAGTCTTTAAAAAATAAGTCTAATAATTTGAACGCTCTACAAACATTTAACAAAATAACATATTAACAGAATCTGCCTCTACCTAGGATAGAACTCACAACCTCCTGATTGTGAGGCAAGAGCTCTAGCTCTGAGCCATAGCAGCTATAGCTTGCCTCCTTTTGATTTCAGCAGCCTAATATTGCCAGCAGTTTATCTCCCAGCAATTTGTCACATTACAGCCACCGTAGTTAGTTCACGTGGCTTGCAAGCCTGTCAGCTGTAGATCGGGAGGCAGTTTATCTCTTCTTGTGCTCTTCTTGTGCTTTGCCCTGTTTGCTGCAAAGAGGTAAATTGCTGGCAGGCAGAGGCCAAAGGGTGGGGGTGGCTGGGTGGGGCTGCATTCGGTGTATAAGACGCACCCAGATTTTCACCCTCTTTTTGAGGGTAAAAAGGTGTGTCTTATACTCCGAAAAATACGGTAGCTCTGTTTCTGAATCTAATTCCACTAAAACATTATACAATCTCTTTATATGCATTGGACCTTTATTTTTTATTTGAATTACCAAATTATCATCTTGCTGCATGATACCAGTTTTTTTATCTTCTTTCCATCTAGCCTGCAGCTGCCCATACCGAAACCAGGTTCTAATTATTCCTTCTTGTCCTAATTGCTCCATAGATTTTTTTTTATTCAAAGGTTTTATTAGTACAAAGTACAAACATTTTTCTCTTTTCTCCCCCCTTCCCCCCAAACCCCTCCCCACCCCACCCCCTTACCCTCCCCCCCTTTTACCCATCCACACCCCCCCCGACTTCCCAGAAAAAACACAGGGTATAGTATTCAATAAACATAATATTAAAATATACTAACAGATTATTAATTTCAAAATTTCTCTAGTTCTTTAACTCCTAATTACTCAAAACTTTTAAAACATAATCATTCCAATATATGAAATTATTAACATTCCAATATATGAAATTATTACTATATATCTTTCATTTAAACAATCTTTAAAATATAATATAATAATAAAAAGAGAAAAGGGTAATTTTTCTTCACCATCTCAGCCAACCATCAACGTCAATTCCTCAATAATAAATGATCCTTCTTCCAACACTATACCTCCAATAGTCTGGCATTTAGAGTCAACTTGATTACTATTACAGTACAGTCCATAGTTGTTCCCAGCAGGAAAAAATGTGTTATAAACTTGATCTTTTCTGTAAAATATTTTAAATAGTCCACCATATTTTTATCCAAAAAGCCTATTTTTTTTTCTTTTTTTAACATAACCATCGTATACAAAAATACATAACATCTTCACATCACCCACATTTAAATTATAGATTTAGTCTTTTCCCATATTTCCATCCTTATAATTTCTCCACTATTTTAACCCAATTTTCATACAATCCTTAAACTCAATTTCTCAAATTAATTCCATTAACACATTATACAACCTTTCTATATGCATTTAACTATTATCTTTTATTTATATTATCAAATTGTCCTCTTACTGCAAGATACCAAATTTTAAATCTCCTCTCTCCATCTGGCCTACGATTACCCATACTAAAGCCAAATTCTAGTTGTTCCTTCTTCTCATTCGACCTTTAGATCCAACTCTTCCACCCACTTGTGGTTTGATAATTTCTTGAGTTGTCAACTTGATTTGTTGTTGTCTTGATTCATCCTTAGATATAGCTGCTGCTCTGGTCTGACTCTGATCCTTTATCTCTTCTTGTATAACAAATAGATCCAAATTATGAACATCACTCTGGTTCTGTAAATCCCACATTCTTCTTCTGGTATTGGCCCGATATATCTTGTCAATCTGCATACCCAATTCCTCTTTTGTCATCCCTAACATTTGCACAAATGCCTCCAACATCATTAAGTTTTCTTGTCTGTTCTCTTTTACACCTCTTACTCTTAAGGCAAACTCCATACTTCTGTATTGAATCATTAATGCCTCAGCTTCATACTTTTACACCTCTTAAGGCAAACTCCATACTTCTGTGTTGAATCATTAATGCCTCAGCTTCATACTTTTCAATTTTATTTTGAATCTCTTCTATATTGTCACTCAAAGTTGTCACAGATTGTTTAATTTCTTCCACCTCCTCTTCCAAAATTTCCATATTTCCTACCAGTCCTGTAAGTACCAAAAATATATCTTCCCTTAATTGCTGCACTGTTTGTTTTTGATATATCGCCCTAATAGATTGTGTAAAATAATCTCCAAGTTGCATCTTTTCTATTAATTTTAATAAAAATTGCCAATTCAATCTATCAAAGGCTTTCTCAGCATCCAAAAACACTAATACTGCGGGTACCTGGTTGTTCCTTCCCAAATATTCTAATAAGTTAACAATTTGTCTTACATTACTCTTCATTTGTCTACCAACTAAAAAACCAGTTTGATCATGATGAATCATTTGCTGCATAGTTATCATTAGTCTATTTGCTAGTATTTTAGCAAAAATCTTGTAATTTATATTTAAAAGTGAAATCGGCCTATAATTTTTAGGATCGGTATGATCTTGACCCTCTTTTGGGATCAGAGAAATAAAAGCAGTCTTCCAAGTTGGAGGTACCTCACCTCCCTGTTGTATGCTATTAAATAATTCCTTCAACGGTTCCATTTCCTCCTGCAAATTTTTATAATAAACAACTGTCAGACCATCTGTCCCTGGAGCTTTACCCACTTTTAACTGTTTAATTACCACCAAAATTTCCTCAGAAGTTATCAGTTGATTTAAAGTATCCATCTGCTCCTTGGAAGTTATATGAATATTCCCTTTTTGCAAATATCTATCTATATCCTCATCTTTAACTTTACCACCCGTACACAACCCTGAATAAAATCTAAAAAAGATTTTTTAATCAGTTCTTGCATCCCAAACCATCTCCATTGAGGTACCCTTCTGCATATTCATAACAAAAAATTCTTTCATAAATTTTTTACACTCTTTTACATTATCCTCATATCTAAACAAATTATCATTTAACCTCCAAGACCTTCTAGGTCCTTTTCCATACTCCAATTAAACCAAACTGGGCTATGGTCTGTCAATGTTCTTGAGCAAATCTTCATCTTCTTTACCCTGAAAAAAAGATCGTTAGTAATTAAAATAAAGTCAATCCTTGAGAATATTGATGTCTATTTGAAAAAAAAGTAAAGTCCTTTCCTTCTAGATTTCTTTCACGCCAAATATCTCTCAGCTCCCAGTCTTCCATCATCTCAAAAAAAAGATTTAGGCAATCTTGCTCTTGAAAAAATATTTTGGGCTTCCGGTTGGCTCCGTGATCTACGAAGACGCTCTTTTCTTTGAGCGCCGGTCTCCGGCACTGTCAAAGCCGCCAGAAAGCCAACAAACAGCTGACTGGCGGCCAAAAATCCCCTCCCCGGGCAAAGGGGAGGGTGAAGAGCAGGCAGGCACAGGTAGAGTCCCCCAAGTGCCCCAAGAGAAAATCCTGGGGTGCGAAGGGTGAGGGCTCCCTGGAAACCTGCCGTTGCTCCGGACCTGGGAGATCTCCGCTGTTTTGCGGAGCAAGATGGTCGCGACCAACCCTGCTTTAAAGGATTAAAATTAATTTTGGAATAACAGCAGCAGAAAAAGCCAGGACACAAGCTGGGCAAGTAACCACTACTTAACTCTTACTGACTCTTATCTCAGAAGCTATAAAGTAGCAAGTGGGTTCTAAAATGGCGATGGAAGCTTGAAAGGGTGTGGAAAAACAAAAGTGAGAAGAAAGAGAGAAAGTTTCGTTTTGCTGGCAGGCTTACACAGGAGAGTTTTTGACTTTATTTTGGACTTGCACTTTGATTTGGAGATCCTTCTTTTTGGTATTAGACTAATATAATTTGGAATATTATAAAGATCTGTCTAAATTCAAATGGCTTCTAAATCTGTGAAGACGGTTCCTTCTAAAGGAGCTGGAAGCGCTGAGAGCTCACCCACTCTCACTTCTAAACTGCAATCTCTCTCAGTACAAGCCCAGCCTCTAACTCTGGGGATGCTACAAGAAAATCTCAAAGCCATGCAGGCTGAAATTACTATTAATTTTAATACAAAAATTGATGAATCCAATGATAAAATTAATGACAAAATACAAGTTGTTTCTGACAAAATTGATATCTGCAATAATGAAATCAGGGCAGATATTTTGGAAGCACTTAAAGGTTTGGCAAACAATGTGGAGTATTTGGAACACCAAGTGGAACGAATTAGAGACATTACAGCAGCCCTGAGAGGAAAAGTAGAAGATGTTGAAGATAAAAGGGAAAAAGATGCAGATGAAATTACAATGATTCGTTATAGAAACATGGAATTTGCGATCAGAGTTAGAGGTGTTAAAGAAGACAAACAGGAAAATCTGAGAGATTTGATGTTGGAGGCTCTTGCTCAAGCGGTGGGGATGAGGAAAGAAGAGTTGGTATGGCAGATGGTATGGCAGATGGATATACCGAGTTAACTCTCGTGTGGCCAGATTGAGAAACCTTCCAAGAGACATTGTAATATATTTTAACAATAGAACATTGCGTAATGATATTCTACAAGCAACTTATCAAAATAAGTTGCAGGTGGGTGGGCAAGAAGTGATGACAATGAAAGAGATTCCTCCAAAAATGCTGAGAGCTAGAAAGGAATTTTCCTTTCTGGTGGAAGAACTTAAAAGACAATTGCCATTTAGGTGGGAGGTCCCAGCTGGAATATCTTTGATTTAAGCTGGAGAAAGACATCGACTTAATACGGTACAGAAAGCAAGAGATTTTTACACATACATTTTAAAGGCTGGGACACCAAGATCACCAGAAGGGAGGAGAAAGGAGGATGAAAGAGCAAGACAAAGAGAAGAAGTCCAGCAAGAAGGAGCCTCATCTGGCCAAAGTGATTTAGCCACAACTCATTTGGATCAAAGTTTGGATTTATTTGGAGAAAAATGGATAAAAGAACAAAGACAGACTAGAGCGACAACCAAGCGTCTACAGGAAATGACACAACAGCAATTCCAGCTGGTAGCTAAAGAAGCTACTAAAACAAAAGCAGTGGGAGGAACAAGACCAAAGGAATTAAAGAAGCTAGATGTCCAGACAATGTTCCAGAAGCTTCAAAAGCCCTTAGACGGGAAGTAGATTCCTAACCTGGAATGTCAATGGATTAAACTCACCACAGAAAAGAAGGAAAATATTTCACTATCTTAAACAATTTAATAATGACGTGGTCTGCCTACAAGAAACACATATTAGAACACAAGACCAAAAACATCTGATAAATTCAAGATTAGGAACACATTTTGTTACAGAAGTGCCAGAGGAAAAAAAATGGCATTGTTATATATGTTAAAAGACATTTGATTGCTAAGTTAATTGAAGCAGATGATCAAGGAAGATTTCTAGCTATTGAACTTTTAAATAAAGGAGAGAAAATATTGGTGATTGGTGTATATGCCCCTAACCAACAACAGGGAAAATTTTATGATCTTCTACATACAAAGTTGATAACAATGGGACTACAATACCTGCATCCTTCTAGGGGACTGGAACGGTGTACCAGACGTCAAAAAAGACAAGAAGGGCCCTAAGCAAAATATTTTTTCAAGAGCAAAATTGCCAAAATCCTTTTTCGAGATGATGGAGGACTGGGAGTTGAGGGATATTTGGCGTGAAAGAAATACAGAAGAAAAGGATTTTACTTTTTTTTCCGATAGACACCAATCTTTTTCAAGGATTGATTTTATTTTGATTACTAATAACCTTCTTTCTAGGGTAAAGAAGATGAAGATATGTTCAAGAACATTGACGGATCATAGCCCGGTCTGTTGGAATTGGAATATGGAAATGGACCTAGAAGGTCATGGAGGTTAAATGATAATTTATTTAGATATGAGGATAATGTGAAGGAGTGTAAAAAATTAATGAAAGAATTTTTTGTCAACAATATGCAGAAGGGCACCTCCACGGAAATGGTTTGGGACGCAAGTAAAGCTTATATGAGAGGTATTTTGATATATTTGAACAATAAATATAGAAGGAAAAAAGGTGAAAAAAGGAAAGAATTAGAAGAAGAGATTAAAAGACAGGAGAGGGCTTTAATTTCTAATCCAATGGACAAGAAAATTAAAGAGATAATTAATTTATTAAAGGGTCAATTTAACATGTTAATGGCAGACCAAGTGGAAACTAATTTACAATATGCTAAATTTAATACTTTTAGCAATGCTAATAAACCAGGAAGATGGTTGGCATATACGCTAAGAAAGAAGCAAAAATCAAGAATTATTGAAAAAATAAGGTATAAGGGTAAAGAAGTTTATGAACAAGAACTTATTAAAAATCCTTTTTAGAATTTTATTCAGGATTATATAGTGGGGATAAAGTTAAAGAAGAGGATATAGATAATTATTTGCAGAAACAGAATATTTATATAACTTCTAAGGTGCAGAGGGATACTTTAAATCAATTGATAACTTCAGAAGAGATTTTACTGGCAATTAAACAGTTAAAAGTGGGTAAAGCCCCGGGGACAGATGGTCTAACTGCTGTTTATTATAAAAAATTGCAGGAAGAAATGGTGGAACCACTTAAAGAATTGTTTAACAATATTCAACAGGGAGGTAATGTACCTCCAACTTGGAAGACTGCCTTTATTTCTCTGATCCCAAAAGAGGGTCAAGATCACACAGACCCAAAAAATTATAGGCCGATCTCACTTTTAAATATAGACTACAAAATCTTTGCTAAAATCTTAGCAAACAGATTAATGATAGTTCTGCAACAGATGATACATCATGATCAAACGGGGTTTTAAATTGGTAGACAAATGAAAACTAATGTTAGACAAATTGTTAATTTATTAGAGTACTTGGGAAGTAACAACCAGGTTCCCGCAGTATTAGTATTTTTGGATGCTGAGAAAGCCTTTGATAGATTGAACTGGCGGTTTTTATTAAAGTTAATAGAAAAGTTACAACTTGGAGATCATTTTGCACAATCCATTGGGGCAATATATCAAAAACAAATAGCGCAAATAATAATTAATGGTGGACTGACAGATACTTTTAATATAGAAAAGGGAACAAGACAAGGATGTCCCCTGTCTCCCTTGCTGTTTATTTTGAGTTTGGAAATATTACTTAGTAAAATAAGAGAGCTTGATACAATAAAAGGAATAAAAATTAGACAGGAAGAATACAAGTTACGAGCGTTTGCGGATGACCTGGTTGTTACTTTGACTCAACCATTACAATCTACTAGAATTTTGATGGATACAATTAACTCTTATGGACAAGTATCTGGCTTTAAAATAAATATAGCTAAAACAAAAATAATAGCTAAAAACGTGACAAGAAACCAAAAAGAAGAAATAGAAAAGGTAACAGGTTTTGAGATAGTCCAAAAGATTAAATATTTAGGAGTTTATATTATGTCCACAAATACAAAACTATATCAATATAATTATGAACCACTCTGGTTAAAAATACAGAAAGATATGGAAAACTGGGAAAAACTACAATTGTCTTTGCTGGGTAGGATAGCTGCAGTCAAAATGAATGTCTTACCAAGATTTTTATTCCTTTCAAATGATACCAATACTTTAAAAAGATGAAAATTTAAAGGAGTGGCAAAAGGGTATAAATAAATTTATTTGGGCAGGGAAGAAGCCAAGGGTAAACCAGAAGATTATGCAGGATACACGCGAAAGAGGTGGTTTAAAAATGCCTAATTTAAAACTGTATTATGAAGCAGCAGTTCTCTCAGCAATTACGGATTGGATTAATTTAACGGAAGAGAGGGTATTAAATATTGAGGGATATGGTTTGTTTTACGGGTGGCATGCCTACTTAGTATATGATAAAAAGGTAGATAAAGCCTTTAAGAGCCATATATTAAGAAATGCTTTATTGCGTGTCTGGAAAAAGTACCAATGTAAATTAAATGATAAGTTACCTTTATGGACAGTACCCAGACACGTGATAGAAAACATAAATTTGGAACAAAAATTAGATAAGACTACATATAAAGAACTTCTTTCTGAAGATGGAATTTCATTTCAATTAAAACCGTTTGAGAAATTAAGAGAGGAAGGAATAATCAGAACATGGTTTCAATATAGACAATTACAGGCTAGATGGAGAGACGATCAAAAAACTGGTATTTTGAAGAATGGGGATAATCTAATTGTACAAATAAAAAATAAGGGCCCAATGCATATAAAAAGACTGTATAATATTTTATTGGAATTAGACTCAGAAACAGAACTAATTAAGGATTGTATGATAAAATGGGCTCAAAATATTGGAGAACCTATAATGATGGAAACATGGGAAAAGATATGGGTTAGAAATGTTAAATTCACACAGGCTCAAAATTTACGAGAAATTTTTTATAAAATGTTTTATAGATGGCATTTAGACCCCAAAAAACTAGCTTGTATGTACCCAAATTTACATCCTAAATGTTGGAGATGTGAATGTGAGGATGCTACATATTTTCATATATGGTGGACTTGTAAAAAAATTAAGGCTTTTTGGATAAAAATATGGTAGATTATACAAAATATTTTAAAGAAAAAGATTAAGTTCACACCACAGTTTTTTTTGCTGGGAATAATTACGGATTGTTCTGTTATAGAGACTAAGTTGGTTTTGAATTTTATAACTGCTGCCAGGTTATTGGTGGCACAATACTGGAAGAAGGAAGACATACCTACAATTGAAGAATGGACATTGAAAGTGACACATTTGGCTGAAATGGCCAAGATTTCATCATATCTTAAGGACCACTCAAATGAAAGATATATATTGGAATGGAGTAGGTGGACTGAATATATTCAGAAAAAGTATCAGATTAAGATAACCCAAACAGTTTATTAATGTTAGATGTTTGAGAAATTTTAGATTATACTTTCAAGTTTTTGGAGTAACAAAGAGTTAAGAATGGAAAAGATATTTTTTGAATTAATAACTTTTTATAGTATTTTGTAGCTTTATGCTTTTCTTTTTGAAACTATACCTTGTGCTTTTTCTGGGAAGTCCGGGGGTGGTGGTGGTGAGGGTGAGTGGGGGGGGGATGGGTGGAGGGTGGAGAGAAAAGAGAAAAATGTATGTACTCTGTACTTTTAAAACTTTTATATATATATATATATATATATAAAATATATATATAGCTTAGGACCCTTCTTGTCTTTTTTCACATCCAAAACACCATTCCAATCCCCTAAAAGGATACAAGTTTTGTAACCCCATTGTGTCAACTTTGAATGTAGAAGATCATAAAATTTTTCTTGTTGTTGATTCGGGGCATATACATCAATCACAAGTATTTTCTCTCCTTTTATTAAGAGTTCAATAGCTAAAAATCTTCCTTGGTCATCTGCTTCGATTAACTTAACAATCAAGTATCTTTTCACATATATGACTATACCATTTTTCTTCTCTGATGCTGCTGCTACATAATGTGTACCTAATCTTGTATTTATCAAATATTTTTGATCTTGTGTCCTAATATGAGTCTCTTGTAGGCAAATTAAATCATTCTTAAATTGTTTAAGATAATGAAATATTTTCCTCCTCTTCTGTGGAGAATTCAAACCATTAATATTCCAGGTCAAACATTTAATTCCCATCTCTGGGCTTCTGAAGCGTCTGGAGCATTTTCTGAAGATCTTGCTTGGATTGTTCTTTTGGTCTCGCTCCTCCCGCCGCTTCTGTTTTAGAAATTTCTTGAGTTACCGTCTGAAGTTGTTGTTGTCTTAATTGTTCTTTACGCTTGGCTGTTGTCGCTCTGGTCTGTCTTTGATCTTTTATCATTTCTTGTGTATCAAGTACCTCCAAACTTTGATCCATTTGAATTGCCAACGAGGCTCCCCGTTCTTGAACTATCTTCAGCAACTCTTCTCTTTCTTCTTCTGTACCATCCTCCTTTCTTTTTCCATCTGGTGGTCTTGATGTGCCAGCCTTTAACACATGTTCATAGAAATTTCTAGCTTTCCATAACGTATTAAGCCGATACCTCACTCCTGAGTAGGTCACCGCTATGCCAACTGGAACTTCCCACCTATACTGTACTTGTTGTTTTTTCAGTTATTCCACCAAAAAAGCATAATCCTTTCTGGCTCTCAAAATTTTGGGGGGAATTTCTTTCATTGTCATCACTTCCTGACCTTCTACCTGAAACTTATTTGTGAAAGTTGCCTGTAAAATATCATTACGCAGTGTTCTAGTAGTAAAATATATTACAATGTCTCTTGGCAGATTTCTCCTTCTAGCCACCCACGAATTGACACGATATATTTTATCAATCTGCCAAGCCAAAACTTCTTTCGTCACCCCTAATGTTTGCACAAACGCATCCAACATCTTTTCTTTCAGATTTTCTTGCTTATTTTCTTTCACTCCTCTCACTCTTATTGCAAACTCCATATTTCTGTATTGCATCATTGTTATGTCAGCTTCATCCTTTTCCATTTTGTTTTCAATTTCTCCTATTCCCCCCCCCCAAATTACGGTAGATTGTTTAATTTCTTCTACCTCTTGATCCAATATTTCAAAATTATTTGCTAAGCCTTGAAATGCCAATATTATGTCTTCCCTAATTTGCTGATTCCGAATTCCAATCTCCTCAGAGACAGCCTGTATTTTCTCATTAGTTTCATTAATTTTCTCATTAGTTTCATTAATTTTTGCATTAAATCCAGTAGAAAGTTCACCCTGCATAGTTTTCAAAGCATTCCAAGCGTTAAAGTCTGTGTAGGGGGGCTGGCATTCTGGAAGTATGAATGGGGGAGCTATCAGCACTCCCTGCTCCTTTAGAAGAAACAGTCTTTCCTGATTTAGAAGCCATTTAAAGTTTAAGCAGATCTTTATACTTTATACTTTGTTCAGAAGCCAAAAAGAAAAGCTCATAAAGTAGAGTCAAGATCAGAATCAAAGTCAAGAGTTCTCATAGAAAGGGCTGCTAACGAAATGAAACTCTCCTCTTAAATTTCACTTTCCACGCCCTTTCAAACCTCCAAAGCCATTTTGTTGCAACTTTGCTAATTTGTTACTTCCGAAATACAAATCCACATTGGAGTTAAGTATAGATACTTGCCGTCCGAGCCTCCTGGCTTTTTCCGCCTGCTGCAATTCAAAATGTTGAAATTCTTATTGATAGCAGAATTGGTCGCGGCTTCTTGCTCCGCTAAAAAAAATGGAGACATCCCAAATCCGGAGCAAATGGCAGGTTCCTAGGGAGCCCTCACCCTTCTGTCACGATGTGAATATATTGCCATCCCAAATGGCAATATAAAAATATAGCTTCTGTGCTATATTTCTTAGTTTTCTACTATATTTCTAGATCTACTGTATTTTCTAATCAAGCAGACATGTGACATATATTACTGCGCATGTGTGCATTCCAGGAGTTTGTCTCCTCCTTCCTTCTTCTCCTGCAAGCCTTGCCCGAGCCAAATGTGAATTCTTAACTGGGACAATGTAACTTATTAATGTTTATGTTTTGTTACTTTTATACTGAAATAAATATTTTGTTAATTAGTATTAAATCTTGGTTTTATTTTCTAAGTAAGAATGACATCAAGGGAACAAGATCTATATCGCCTCGATAGGAGTAAATTCCTATCCCGTCACCTTCGCACCCCAGAATTTCTCCTGGGGCACTAGAGGGGGCTCTACCTTCACCTGTCGGCTCTCCTCTCTCCCCTTTGCCCGGGGAGGAGATGTTCAAGCCATCAGACAGCTGTTTTTCTGCTGTTCTGGCGGCTAACGGTGCCGGGGATCGGGCGCTCTAAAAAGAGCGTCTGCAAAGCGCGTAGAGCCAACCGGAAGTTCGGACCACTCTTATTGTCAAGTTTTTCCTAATGTCTGATTAGTATCTACATCCTTGAAGTTTCATCCCATTCATTTTAGTCTTCCCTTCTGGAGCAAGTGAGAATAAGTCCAAACCCTCTACACTGTGACAGCCCTTCAGATATTTGAACACAGCTGTCATGTCCCTTTCAATCTTTTCTTCTGCAAGCTAAACATACAGTACATTCCCTTGAAGGACTTGGTTTCCGGACCTTCTCTGGATTGGCTCCAATTTTTAATGTCTTTTTTAAACAGGGGTGTGCAGAATTGAATGCAGTTCTCCAGGTAAGGCCTGAACAAGGTAGAGAAGAGTGATATAATTATTTCCTGCACTCTGTGCCCCTCTTGGTGTTCCTCAAGACATCTTCAATCCTTTTTGCAGTTGCATTACATTGTTGGGACATGCTGAACTTGTGACCCACTAAGACACCCAAGTCCTTCTCCCATGTGCCATCCTTGAGCCAGATTTTCCCCATTATAAGACAACCCCTATTGTAACTCACTCTAAATATTTCTCCTGGTAGACTTGATGCCATTTATAACTACCTTTTGAGTATGAACCTTGAGCTAATTGTAGATCCACCTATAGGTTGAGTTGTCAAATCCATACTTGACTATTTTGTTAATAAGGACATTATGAAATACTTTGCAAAGACTTTGTTAAAATCAGGATACACTGTATCTACAGCATTTCCCTGATCAACCAGTCTAGTAACTCTATCATAAAAGGAAAATAAGTTCCAGTTCAAATTCACAACGGAGACTAGAGTCAGATTGAAGGAATTGCAATTTCACAACTGTTGCCTTCCTGACTAGCTAGAAAAGGGCAGTGATGGCATGAGGATCAGTCAGGAGGAAGGACCAATGGGGGGGGGGGTCAGAAGGTTCAGCCAAAGCAGCAGAATGCAAGACATAAGAAGTGCTTTCAAGTTCACTGCCTCTTTATTTTCTGCCTGTTTTCCTATCATTTCATCATTTCATAATATTATATTACTAATTATTATTAGTCTGATTTCCTCCCCATCATTCCTCCATTACATGCTATTATCAGACCCATCTTCATAGCTGTTTATAGTAATATTAGCTACAACTAGCAACAAATAGGCTTCTCTACTTTCCACAATGAGACATGAGAATGTATCAGGAAAGAAAAATACACCTCAAGTATATTATTTTCAGCAGAGAATTTTGCAATGGTTATGAAGAAAATAAACACTCAAACTAAGGTGCATCAGAAACCAGGAGGCATGTCAACCTGTGCAATTCCAGAGCTAGTGCAAGAGGGAGGGAGAAACAGGCAGTGCATGTGATAATTCTCCCCCCTCCAGCTGAAACCTGTGAGGCAAATGTTAAATTTCTGCTGTTCCTGCAAATTGCATCAGATTCTAATTCTTTTTATTAATATATTTTCCATGCTAAATAATAAGAGGGAGGGACTGAGGATTTTCCAAACGAATTCCAATATTCAGATATGTCAGGACCAGCTATGCCATGAGCAGGTCAGGTTATAGGGTACGATCAAAACTAATCTTTTTAATTTATTAACTGCATAGCTCTTTTTACCACTAACTGCATACTTCCAAAGATACAATTGCAAAATTAATTAGGTGCAAGTCTGTTTGCAAGTAGGTTTTTTCCCCTTTCTCTTCTCATAAGTACTGCATATTTATAAGGATTATATCTCAATTATATTTTGTATGAACTAAATGATCCTGAATGAACTGAATATTAATTTTTATATATATTGAATGATCCTGAGAAAACTGAATGATCATTTATTCAAGACTTTGTTTATTCCCTGGCTATTACAAAGGCTGTTTACACTAACCACAAAGCAAGACTGCAAATTTATGAGGATAGTAAACTAATTCACGGCAATTTTAAAACTGTGCCCCAAACTGCAATAAGACACTGCCGATTCTATTCATCTGCAATTATCATTTCTTCTGTGAATTGCAAACAATTAAAACTACAATATTTTTAAAGGAAAGAACCTCTTCAGTATTATTGCAAATTACTATTTTTCTATAATCTTTTACACTAACTACAAGCTATTTAATTTTTTTACTCTCAGCTGAAATACTATTTTTTTCTTTTCAGCTGAGATTTTCTTTTTCTTTTCAGCTTTTATTAACTTATCATTTTTAAATACATCTGTAGATTACAAACTATATCTAGAGGACAACCTCACTTGCATGCAAGTCCTACTTCAACATTACCCACAGGAGGGACCAAAAGGGAACTAAGAACTCCTAAAACTGACAGTGAGAACAATTAACCAGTGGAACTGCTTGCCTTCAAAAGTTGTAGGTTTCATCACTGGAGGTTTCTAAGAAGAGATTGGACAGCCTGTCAGATGCCACCTCAACATTGCACTACTACGCTTCAAGAATTTATTTTGGTGCCAATTGGCCATGAATTCTGGGGCCAGATGGGAGGGAAGTATGCTTCTAGAGAATGAAAGTTCACTGTTGCTTTCCAAGCAGTGTCAAACTCAACTGTTTGGAAATGGAGTACAGTTGCATTCCTCAAGAGACTGTTATAAAAACATCTTTTAAATTTGATTGGATATGAGGGAGCCAACTATGGGAGGCACCTTCGGGAGGGAAAAGTTACTCTTGGGATTTTGTCGTGCAAATTTTAAATCTACCTTGGCACTACTGTATTTCATTTGGCTTCTAGTAAACTATACTTTTCTCAACCCAATGGTGTTAAGGGTCATTCTTACTTACATGCTCAAGCTAAGGCAGGATTGACACTAAGCCAGAACTGCATTACCAATCCATCCAGAGAAATAATCTACCATGGGGGTTGTGCATGATTTGTCTCTGATGATGATGGAGAAGGAAAGCGTGGGAGGCGCCACAGTGAGACCAGAGAGCAGAGGTGGGAGTTCTGGTCCAGAGGAGGAATTTGAACCCTGGTGGACCTAAAAGAGGAGACACAGAACCTCAGCTGAACTAGGTGCATGCCCAAAAACTGCTGTTTGGAAACCATCACCCCCATCCAGCTCTCCTGAGAGACAGAGAGAGACATTGTTAAGCTACAGGAGTGATACTCACCCAGGGCTCCAGAGCTAAGTCGTGCCACCAAGTAGCACCACTCAATCCTGAGCGACCCAAGAGGGAGGCCTGAGATGAGGCAAACAGGATTTGACACCTGAACCCCTGGAACAGCCTGCTCCTGCTCCCAATAGGAGACTGGTACCAGCTGCCATACCACCTGCCCCAGCATTCCCAATGCTTGAGGCTCCTGTGAAGCAAGTTGACTGTCATGTGCTGAGGTTAAGAGTAAAGTCTGACAATGAAGCGAAGCAATTGGGAGTACTTCCTAACCCAAGTTTGGAATTTCATGGCAGAACATGGCCCGAACTTCCCAAACAATGAGGCTTGAATAAGTTGTATCATGATGTCCCTGGAAAGGGAGGCCGCTGACTGGGTGGTAGCACTCGATGATGAAGATGTTGAGGAATAACTTCTGTTCTGACCCAGCCTTAGCAGAACCAAGAAAGAGAACCCCTTGTCCCGAAAAAACCCTCTTTATTTAACTACTGTGAATTCATGGCATTCCCACACAGAAAAGTCCAGGCAATAATCCTTCTAAGGGTTAACTGAAGTACAGACCTTATCAGTTCTTGGATAATTGTCAGGCTTCCAGCCACAAAGCTGTAAATCAAATTCTTTCAAACAGTCTCTGAGAAACGAATCACGATGAGCAAATCTTCCTAAATCGAACGGTTGTTTCCATGTTTCCCCTTAAGCTTCTATTTATTCCCCAGCCAGGGAGGGGCCACTCAGCATCCATGTGTGCCTTTCTTTCTGAGTCAGCTCCTAGTACTCAATTGTTCTCCTCTCCTGACAGCTCTGCGCATACGCACTGTCACGATGTGAATATTGTCAGTTTGTGCATCTCTATGTTTTTTACTGTTTTCTTGTATTTATGGTCAAGCAGACGTGTGATATGTTCTATTACGCATGCCTGCATTCCAGAAGTTTCCTCCTTCCTTCTCTTCCGTCATTTCTGCCGAAAGCAGAAGTGATTTTTTCATTAGCCGATAAGATGTAGCTTACTAAGGATTCTTTTTATTACTTTTCTACTGAAATAAATATTTTGTTAATTAGATTTGAATCTCGGTTTTATTTTCTAATGAGAATGACTTCAAAAGGAGCAAAGATCCATCGACCTCCACAGGGGATTGTTCCCCCCCCCCTAACATGGTATTTTAGATTTTAGATTTTAGATTTATTATTAGAGTTGGAAGGGACCTTGTAGGTCATCTAGTCCAACCCCCTGCTCAAGCAGGAGTTCCTACACCATTTGGGACAGATGGCAGTCCAGTCTCCTCTTGAAGGTCGCAAGTGTTGGGGCTCTCACAACCTCTGCTGGCAAGCTGTTCCACTGGTTGATCGCTCTCACCGTCAGAAAGTTCCTCCTCACTTCCAGGTTGAATCTCTCCTTGGTCAGCTTCCATCCATTATTCCTTGTTTGGCTTTCTGGTGCTATAGAGAACAGCCTGCTCCCCTCCTCTCTGTGGCATCCCCTCAAGTATTGGAACACTGCTATCATGTCACCCCTGGTCCTTCTCTTCGCCAGACTGGCCAAGCTCAATTCCTGCAACCGCTCTTTGTATGTTTTATTTTCCAGACCCTTTATCATCCTGGTTGCTCTCTTCTGCACTTTCTCTAGGGTTTCAATGTCTTTTTTGTAGTGTGGTGACCAAAACTGGATGCAGTACTCTAGGTGTGGTCTGACCAAGGCTTTATAGAGTGGTACTAGTACCTCTCTGGTCCTTGATTGTATCCCTCTATTTATGCAGCTCAGGACTGCGTTGGCCTTTTTGGCTGCTGCTGCACACTGCTGGCTCATATTTAGTTGGCTGTCTACCAAGACTCCAAGATCCCTCTCGCAATCGCTGCTATTGAGTGTGGTTTCACCCAGTTTGTATGTGTATTTTTGATTCTTCTTACCTAGGTGTAGAATTTTACTTTTCTCCGTGTTAAATTTCATTTTATTTGTTTGGGCCCAGTGTTCGAGTCTGTCAAGGTCCCTCTGGATTTTGAGTCTGTCCTCTGGGGTGTTTGCTACTCCCGCCAGCTTGGTATCGTCTGCAAATTTGGTTAGTTCTCCTGCTATTCCCTCATCTAGGTCATTTATGAAGATATTAAAGAGTACTGGGCCTAGGACGGAACCTTGTGGTACGCCACTGCTTACTTCTCTCCATGTGGACTTAGAGCCATTGAGGACTACTCGTTGGGTACGGTTGGTCAGCCAGTTGTTAATCCATCTGGTTGTGTAGCTGTCTATCCCGCTTTTTTCTAGCTTATGAAGAAGTAGGTTGTGGTCTACTTTGTCAAATGCTTTGCTGAAGTCCAGGTATATGATGTCTACTGCATTTCGCTGGTCTACTAATTTGGTCACAGTGTTTCATGGTATCAGGGATGGCTGTAAGATTTATAGCTCCCTTTGAAAGCTTTCTTGCATTTTAGGATAGTTAGCTAATTAGAGAGATTTATGACCAGCCATGTCGAACGGAGATAAGGAATTAAAGCTGGAAGCAACTGAAAAATCTACTGCAGAAAGTTTTTCCCTGCATGAAGAAGCCTCACCAACTCTCTTTGGAACGCAAACGGAAGATATTGCCGGGGCATCTTCACAAGCGGAACAAGATTTATCTACAGAGGTTAGTAAAAGTTACCCAACCACATCGTTTGCCCCTGGGGGAGATTCAACACGTTTAGGAGCTATTCCAAAAATCTCTCAAGCCCCACAAGATGAGGAGACATCCTTTTATAGGCAGCAAATTGCCAGCCCACAAACGTCTTCCATAGGGCAGACAAGTGCTGAAAGAGAAATAAATTTAACTTATGGCCAGATGCTGCAAAGACAGCAGGAGCAGATAGATATTTTGCAAAGGGAATTACATGAAACTAGATTGCATGCATTCTTTCGTGCTGAAAACCAAGATGTCCGCCCACCTTCAGGAATTCCAGGGAGGGACCATGATCCCTCTCTTCCTTCTTTAAACATTTTAGAACAACGCCCTTGGATGGGCGCGTCACAATTACGTGGGCAGAGATTTTTTGATGAAAGAGACTATGAATATGCTTATGCTGCACTGCCATCTAGTGGCCATGACAAAAAATGCAACAAACCATAGAAATTTTGCAAGAACAGAACTTAACTCTTCATGAACAAGTAAAAACTTTACAAGCCCAGAACCGAATGACTCAATTGAGGCTTGATGCATTAATGCAGCGTCCTTCATTAGCTGCACAACCTTTACAGGCACAAATTGTCCCGCCTGCCCACCTATGCAAGCATAAATTGTGCATCCACCACAAGCTGGATCACCTTCTACTCCAGCACCAGGGGCCCAACCTGTGCCTGCTCCAGGGCCACCACCAGCTGTGGCAGCCCAACTTTTGTCTGCTCCAGGGCCACCACCAGCTGTGGCAGCCCAACTTTTGCCTGCTCCAGCTCTACCACCTATTGCTGCCCCTCAGCAACAGCCAGTCCAGGCACCTTCTGCAGCCCCAATTTTGCAACCAGCTCCAGCTGGTGCACTAGTTGTACAACAACAGCCAGTTCAGGCACCTCAAGCAGCACCTTGACCTGCTCAGGCCCAAGCCTTGCCACAAGCGATTCCACAGGCCACACCACTGCAGGCCCAAGCAATTCCACCTATTTTGACACAACAATCACAAATCGTCCCATTACTTGGCAACGCAAAATTAAAGCAATCGGGACAAAATTACAAAGCCTTATAATGAGATAACTATTTTGCTTCATCATGAGGGGACATATGACATAATCCAGAACCCCCCACAAAGGCCATGGGACGAAGCTACAAGGCTCCTCGATATTAAAGCGTCCACGAGTTTACTGATGTCAATGGACACCGAAATGCAGCAAACCTTTGTCCCTGATGCAACTGCCCAAGAAATATGGACTCAATTAGAACGTTGTTTTCGCCCAGTTTCAGCTGAGTCCACAAACTTACTTTTGTCACAATTTCATGGAACAAAACTTAAACCTACTGAAAATATGGGGGCACACTTAACAAAAATGAAGCGCATGAGGAAAGATCTCGCAGAACGTGGTTACCCAATGGACGATAACCAAGTGGTCAGTATTATTACCAATTCCTTGAATTACACATGGAGGGAGGCCATCACACAAATTAACCAAGTTCCTCTTGCTCAAAGAACTGTTGATCATGTTTGTAGAATTTTAACAGAATATGAAGCTTATATGCAGGCCACGCCCCACTTACAACTACCACCTAGACGATCCTACGAACGAACCTACGCACCAAGAGTAATAAGATGCCAATATTGCGACCGTGTGGGCCATACAAGCAGAGATTGTATTCAATTGCAACGCATTCAAGTTCCTGTCCAGCCCAGAGGAACAGATTACAGACGCCAGTACCAGCCCAGAGGAACAGACTACAGGGACCAGTACCAGCCCAGAGGAACAGCACCCAGAGGCAGCAGAGGCAGAGGACAGCGCCGACCCGGTCCCAGGCGTGATTTCCCACCTCCATACACCATGCTAGCAATCACCAATGATACACAGCCAAAGCAATACGACCGGTCTCTTTTGTGGACTCTCGATAGTGGAGCGGCTGTTCACATTACTTACAGAAAAGAACTTTTCAAAGAGCTACATGAGCCTGAACCAGAATATCGTGAACTGTATGCATTTGGTGGCCACCCCTTCAAAGTTGAAGGAAAAGGAACTGTTTTTATTGAAGAGTTAGGTACCCTCGTACCTGATGTTTATTATATTCCTACAGCTAATTGTAATTTGCTTAGTCAGAATCATTTATCTGCTGTTTTACATTTTTATGTCCTTCATTTAGGTAACGCCAGTTATATTTTTAAAGATGGTCATATTGTTGCTGACACAATTGTGATTGGTCAGGTCTACTATTTGAGGCCAAAGGCAGAACCTCAAATTCAGGCAAGTATAAAAATCTCAATAGAGAATATCACAGGCCCAGAGAGAGATACCCCAGAGAGAGATCCTGTGAATACTCCAAAGGCTCTTAAAGCCACAAAGCAACAGGTAATCAAACCTAAGGTTCCTCATGTTAATGTTAATGCCGCAACTTCACTTACAGGTTTTCGTTTACATGACAGGTGTATACATAGATGGCACAGAAGATTAGGGCATCCCAGTTTTGAGGTCCTTAAAAAATGCCATTTTTCACACAAGGTTTGAATTTCAAAGGATGTAAGGTACATCTAGATTGTGCTGTTTGCAAAAAGGCAAAATCGAGGGCAGCAGCCATTCCAAAACATGCTACACGTAAGTCAACACGCATTTTTGATTTGGTTCATACTGATATTGTGGGCCCTTATGGTCCAACTATTGGCGGTAAAAAGTATTTCTTAACTATTGTTGATAATCATTCTAGATATGGTTATGTCTTTCTTATGAAAGAAAAATCTGAAGCTTTTCAGACCTTTAGAGATTTTGCAGTTCAAATCTACAATCAACATGGAGTGAGAATCTGGAGAATCCAGAGTGATCGTGGTGCCGAGTTCACGTCTCAGCGTTTCCAGGATTGGATGCAACGAAACGGTATCCTACACCAAACATCTGCCCCTTACACGCCGGCTCAAAACGGAGTGGCAGAAAGGAGACAGGGGGTCCTCCAAACCATGAGGCGCTGCCTCCTAGAAGATGCCAATCTCAAACACTCATTTTGGGGCGAAGCAGTTCAGTATGCAAATTACATTGTCAATCGTACATGGAGCAGTGTCATTGACCAAACACCCTTCTACATGTTATATGGCCGCCAGCCAGAACTTAGACACTTACACATTTTTGGTTCATATGCCATGGTCAACATTCCATTGGCCCAAAGAAGAAAAGGTGGCCCAGGAGCAAAGAGACTGAGATATATGGGTGTTGATAGCAATTCTAAATGGGGAAGATTCATTGACTCTCACAATACGATAACAATTTCTAATTCAGCTAATTTTGAAGAAGATACAGATTGGTCCAGGATACATTCTAATGACCCTGGAGTTTATTTCCCTAGAACTGAAATTGTTGATACAGTGCAACCAGATGACCAACGTTCATCACCTGATATCCCATCCTACCACGCCGTGGATGCTGAAGCTAGCGACGCTGATGGAGATGTGGACAACAAGAAAGACGACTGGACAATCGTCCTGAGACGTTCCAAGAGAACTACAAAAGGTATTCCACCAAAGAGATACACAATGCAATTGACAAACACACCATCGCCATTGATCTGTAATGTTACACTCCCACCGGAGAACTTTTCACAAATTAAATATCTTTCTGAAGATGAACAACAAAAATGGTATGAAGCCATGCAAGTTGAGATGGATAGTTTGCAGAAACTCAAAGTATACACATCTGCAACACCTCCAACACACAAAAGAGTCATTGGCACAAGATGGGTCTACAAAATCAAACAAAAGCCAGATGGTGAATTATTATACAAGGCAAGACTTGTCGCACAGGGTTTCACACAAAGCTATCCTGAAGATTACACAAACACTTACTCACCTACAGTGCGAACTGAAAGTGTGAAAATTGCTCTAACCACTGCTTCTATCCTTAGACTCGAAGTTTTCCAATTTGATGTTGAAACAGCTTATCTACATGCTGATCTAGATGAAGAAATCTACGTCAGGTCCGCTCCCGGCTTCCGGGACCGAGAAGGGGATACCTGGTTCCTAAACAAAAGTCTCTATGGTCTGAAACAATCAGGTCTGATGTGGTACACATGTCTAAAAGACAAACTAAATTTAATGGGCTTTATTAAGTCCGACACTGATGAATGCGTGTTCACAAAAAGGTATGGAAATATTAATGAAATTGTTCTTGTTTATGTTGATGACATTGTTTACATTGGTCCAAACAAACACATGAGTGAGAATTTTGTTAAAGGTTTGCAGAAATACTTCACATTGAAATCATTAGGACACATCAATGAATATTTAGGAGTTCACATTGAAAAGACACAGAAGGGGTTTAGCTTTTCACAAGAAGCTAAGATAGATCAACTTTTGCATCAATGCAACATGACAGATGCAACGCCTACACAAACACCTATGGAAACTGATTTTCACAATCTGAAAGATGCACACAGTCCTGAGTTCAAGGATCAAACACTTTATCGCTCAGTAATTGGTTCACTACTTTACATTAGTGGATGGACTAGACCAGACATAGCACTTAGTGTTAATTTACTTTCAAGACATGTAGGCAAAGCAACAGAGTTTCACTGGTCATGTATTAAGAAGTTACTGAGATACTTGATACACACAAAACACTTCAAATTGAAGCTAGAACCAGAACATACAGATTTTGCTGACATGTATTGTTATGCAGATGCAGATTGGGCAAGTGATAAGGAGTCAAGAAAAAGCACATCAGGTTACATAGTGTTCCTGAATGGATGTCCAGTTTACTGGAACGTAAGAAAACAAAGTTTTATTTCCTGATCATCAACTGAAGCAGAGTATGCATGTGTGTCTGATGCATGTAACTTCCTAACCTGGTTCGATGCCTTAGTTACAGATATCTGGACGAAGCCGGAAAAACCGATCAGTGTGATGGAAGACAATCAATCAGTAGTTTACATTTCCAGGACTCACTTCACAGGTTCAAGGTCCAGACACATTGACATACGTTACAAGAATGTTAGAGAGTCAGTAAGACAAGGTCTCATAAAGTTAGAATATGTGCCAACAAAATATCAGATAGCTGACATTCTGAACAAACCATTACCTATTGCTCAGCATGATTACCTCAGATATTTACTGTGTGTTGAGTGACACATTATATTAGCCCAACTGACAAAGAAGGGGTGTCACAATGTGAATATTGTCAGTTTGTGCATCTCTATGTTTTTTACTGTTTTCTTGTATTTATGGTCAAGCAGACGTGTGATATGTTCTATTACGCATGTCTGCATTCCAGAAGTTTCCTCCTTCCTTCTCTTCCGTCATTTCTGCCGAAAGCAGAAGTGATTTTTTCATTAGCCGATAAAATGTAGCTTACTGAGGATTCTTTTTATTACTTTTCTACTGAAATAAATATTTTGTTAATTAGATTTGAATCTCGGTTTTATTTTCTAATGAGAATGACTTCAAAAGGAGCAAAGATCCATCGACCTCCACGGGGGATTGTTCCCCCCCTCTAACACGCACATCTGTAACAGGCCCCAGCTGTTCTTCCCCACTTATCTCTGACTCCAAGGCAGCTAGGAAATGTCGGCAGCTTGGCTCTATCTCTGCTTCTGACACAGAGCATCCATCAGAGCCTTCCCCAGACTCCAGAACTGGCCCAAATTCCTCCCTAACCTCCTCATTGTCCGAGTCTGCCACCAGCTCCACTGGCAGCTGACAGGCCACAACAATTTCAATGACTTCCCAAGACAGCGGTTTGAGGACCCACTAGCTGCACAGAAGGCTAAAAGGAGGATTAGAACCATTAAGCATGGTAGTCGGCCCGGCGCAGCCTACATTCAAGAATTCCATTGGCTAGCCAGTAAGCTTTCAGGCTGGCCCAAAGACATGCCCCTGGAGTACTTCCAGCAGGGCTTGAATTGAGACGTCCTAGTGACGTGCTTTTCCTGGGGATCGCCCAAAACCCTGTGGGGATGGTAGGTCTTGGCGGGCAATGTGGAGATCGACCTTGCCCTCATTCACAAATATCCAGGGAGAGACCTGTGCTACGGCAAAACCCCTAAAAGAAAGTGGGTCCTGAAGAGGGGAAAAGAGGAGGCTAGCCCCAGAAGATGTTTGCGGGGTTACTTCCAATGTGGCAAGGACAGCCTTTGGGCTAGCGACTGTAACAGCCCCCAAGCAACACCAGCAACCTGGAACATTCTGCAAAATGAGGAAACACAAACCATATTCTATTGTAAAATTGGGGAAGGATTCCAGTGTGAGCAAAGAGATTAAAATATGCACAGAGTATGGGAATAACTTCAGTATCAAGGCTAGTCTTAACAGCCATGAAAAAAATCCACACAGGAGAGAGCCTGGATTGTGAAAAAAAGATTTATTTTGAAAGGAGAACTTAATTCTCATGAAAGGATCCACACAGGGAAGAAACCATATAAATGCACAGAGTGTGGAAAGAGCCTCCATTTCAGAAGTAGTCTTATTCACGCTAAGGAAAGAGGAGGTTTGGGCTTATCAGATTTAAATTTGTACTTTGATGCTTGCTGTTTGGTCTGGCTAAAAGAATGGGTGAACCTTCAAAATAAGAGGCTACTGGACTTAGGTCATGTATTAAGATTTGGATGGCACAGTTACCTATGGTATGACAAGATTAAAGTAAATGTTGATTTCAACTATTTTATTAGACGTGCCATTCTGAGAGTTTGGAATAAATTTTGGTGACCCTACTCTTAAGTTTAAGGAGGAGCTAGAATCAGAAGGTCATGTCTGCCATTGGTTTACATATCTACAATTCAAAGAAAGATTTAAATTAGACAAAAAGAATTATGGGTTTGACTTTATTAAAAATGAACTGGAAATCCTAATGTGTGGTAGTGATGAACATATTATTGATAGTCTATAAAATGTTATTGAATTTAAATCTGGAAAGTGAACATGTAAAGCATTGTATGGTTCAGTGGGCAAGGAACTTTGGATATAATGTAATGCTTGAACAATGGGAGAATATGTGGAAAAAAGGTTTAAAATGTATATTAAATTATAACTTAAAAGAAAATTTCTGTAAGATGATGTATCATTGGTATTTAACTCCAGATAAGTTGTCAAGAATGTATAAAGGTATTTCAAACGAGTGTTGGAAATGTAAATGTAAAGAAGGGACTTTTTATCATTTATGGGGGACATGTGATAAAGCAAAGCAATTTTGGAGTAGAATTTATATCTTAATACAGAAAATTCTTAAAGTGAATATAAAGAGAAAACCAGAGACTTTTCTTTTGGGTTTAATGGAAAAAGATTTTTTGGGGGGGAATGGAACTTTGATGTTATACTATATATGTTGAAGGCAGCAAGACTATTTCGACCCTGGCAATGGACGAATGGCTGCAAAGTTGATGGAGTTAGCAGAGATGGGTAAATTGACTGCTTTGATCAAGGAAAAAAACACAAACACTTTTGTTTCTACCTGGAAACGGCTTTTGTACTTTGTGCTTGAGGTGGAAAAAATGAACCTTTGATTTTGGGTTTTACTGATTAGATAGATTTGTCGTTATAGAAATGGCTACTTTAAATGGTTATGTAAAAGTAAAAAGTTGAGGTTTGATGTTAATGCCTTATTCTACTGCACCAAAGGGAGTTGGAAATTAATGCCTTTTCTTTCTTTTTCCCCTTCTTTTCCTCACTCTTCCTTTTCCCTTCCCTATTTTTCCTACTATTTGCTTTTGTATTTTCTTTGTATGCTACAACATAAACTAATAAAAAATTGTTATAACAAATGCCATGAGAGGATCTACAGAAGGGAAAAATACTTAGCTGCATGCAAACATTTCCCCTCATCCAAGGCTAAGTGGGTGGCTGCCCAATGTGTGCGAGCGCCAAAGCTGGATTTAGATGAGGGAATAAAAAGGGAACTCATCAAATTTGCAGATGACACCAAGTTGGCAGGAATAGCCAACGCTCTAGAAGATAGGCTCAAGATCCAGAAGGATCTTGACATACTTGAACACTCAACCTTATCTAACAAAATGAAATTCAATGGTGAAAAAAGTAAGGTATATACTTAGGCAACAAAAACCAAACGTACAGGTATACAATAGGTGGTTCCTGGCTCAACAGCAGTAACTTTGAGAGGGATCTTGGAATCACTTAAATATGAGTCAAGTGTGCACAGCAGCCACCAAACATGTCAATGCAATCCAGGCTCCATTAACAGAGGGATAGAATCAAAATCTTAGTCCAGTTGCCCCGGCTCCAGAGCGGTCATTGAAAGATGGCCACCACCCCCACCACCGGTTTGAAGAGCTTGTTTCTGACCTGCCAAGGAGCTTGCCTTGCTCACTGCAATCTTCTGAAACGTCTCTTTTTATTCACTATCCCTTCAGGATGGCTCCGATCCAAAGATCCCCTGACAGCAGTTTGTCCGGCTGGGCTTTTGCGGTTTTCAATATGTATTGTATCTTTTCTTCTGAATCCTTCCTATCACCTTTTAATGGATTTTTTGTGTAGCCCTCACCAGAATTTTACTTTTTCGTTTCTTGTTGTTTCCCTCTTCACCTTTTAACTGTTTCTTTTTGGGGAAGCATTTTCCCTTTTCCCTCTCTACTCTTTCTGTAACAATGTGAAATTGTCTAACTGGTTTCCATTTCTATCTTCTTTTTGCTCATTATTCACTTCTTGATTCTCATTTGTGTTCTCTTTTGCCAATTCCTCCTCCAATTCCTGTTGTGTGTGCTTCATTGGTTTTTCTGGCTCTATAATATCTTTTAATATTACATGCACATTTTTTAATATCCCAAGCAGTTTCAATTTACCAATTTTTCTTTATATTCAATTTTAATTTACAATCCCAATTTTAGTCCAAACCAATTCAAAAGTCTTATATCTTCCACAGCCAAAGAAAAACAAATACAACAATAAAACGGAACCAGGCATTCCTTGAAAATTCTCACAATAGTCAACTTATCTTGCTTTTAGTCAAGATCAGCCTTTGTCTATATTTTGTTTCTTGTATCTTCCACTGACTTTCTCACTTTCTCACTTTCCTCCAGGTAGATGGCTCTCTCAGATCTCCGTACTGTCTATTCGTTTTCTTTTCAAGAATACCAAAAAGCTTTAAATCCATTCAAATGGGGGAAGGATTCTTTTTCTTCTTCAAATCTTTCTCTTTTATTCTTTTAAAACTTCTTTAATTCCATTTCTAATAGACAAAAATTTTTCTTGGGCTTTCACTGTTTCACTCCCACTTTTCTTTTCTTTCTTATGTTCCAAATCTCAAGTAGCTGCTAATTTAATCTTTAAAAATTGTTTAGAATCCAAATTTTAAATTTTCTTTTACTCAAAAACTGGCCAATCTCTCTCCGGTTCCAACACTTCATCCAAACCCTGCTCCTGCTCAAAATCTTAGTCCAGTTGCCCCAGTTCCAGAGCAGTAATTGAAAGATGGCCGCTACCCCCACCGCCGGTTTGAAGAGCTTGTTTCTGACCTGCCAAGGAGCTTGCCTTGCTCCCCGCGATCTTCCAAAACACCTCTTCTTATTCACCATCCCTTCAGGATGGCTCTGGTTCGAAGATCCCCCGACAGCAGTTTGTCCAGCTGGGTTTTTGTGAAGCTCTTCAGAGCTACGCTATTTTCCCAGCTGGTCTCGCTGCAACGCTTCTGGTTCCAGCCTTTTTAATGTAATCTTAATATACGCATCTTTCCTAAAAATCCAAATACTAAAATGAACACCGAAGAACAATGAAACAATGAAATGTGGTTTTATTTTCACAATACACAATTAAAAAGTTCTGCACGCATACTCCTGCTCTGTCTGCACCTCCTACAGGGAGTCCACCTCACCATTTGGGAAACCCTGTTGTAAACAGAAGTCATATTCATTTTGCAGAAGTTCCCTTAATACAAGAAAAAATACATATATAGGACCCAGGAAGCAACTCTAGAGATCTATAGGGCATTCCATTTTTAAAAAATCCAAGTAATCCAAAAAAATCCAAGTACCTTGCCTGTGTTTGAAACAGTTAAAAACATGGCTTTCCCTCACCCTTGTCTTAGGGTGAGTGGCAAGCTTCTTCTTGTGTTACGTACATTGATCTGGATTGTTTTTCCTTTGTGGAATACACATCATTTTTTTCCTCCTTTTTATATGCTTTTTCTACTGTTTTTATTTCTGTTAGCCACCCAGAGCCACCATGGAGGCAGATGGCCTTATAATCTTATATAAAATGTCCTTGTCATGCCCTTGTCACCTCTCGTTTGGACTATTGTAACGCGCTCTACATGGGGCTACCCTTGAAAAGTATTCAGAGACTGCAATTGGTGCAAAATGCGGCTGCGTGAGCTGTTACTCACGTAACACCCATTCTCCGCCAGCTGCATTGGTTGCCCATTGGTCTCCGGGTGCAATTCAAGGTGTTGATCATCATCTTTAAAGCCCTACATGGCTTAGGACCAGGTTATCTCCAGGACCGCATCCTACCTCATACATCCCTACGACCAGTTAGGTCCCACAGAGTCGGTCTCTTCCAGGTCCCTTCAACCAAACAATGTCAGTTGGGGGGACCAAGGGGGAGAGCCTTCTCTGTGGGGGCTCCGGTTCTCTGGAACCAACTACCCCCGGAGATCCGATCTATCCCCACCTTGCTGGCCTTCGGGAAAGCTATTAAGACATGGCTTTTCCTGCAGGTGGGGTGATGTGACCGCTGAAAATCTTAGGTCTCCCCCAGGTATGAAAGTGTTGTTTGGCTTTTTAATTTTTTAATTAATTAATGTTTTAAATCATTTATTATTTTTTGTTACTGTTTTTTATATTGTTCTTATGTTGTATGCCGCCCCGAGTCCCCAGGGAGTAGGGCGGCATATAAGAACAGCAAATAAATAAATAAATAAATAAAATATATAAATAAATAAGTCATAAAATTGTGATGGAGAATCACGTTGTATCACTGGCCATCTGATGGTTTTTTTACTGTTTATGACCGTGGAGGACTTTTTCAGGCACTTGAGTGGGTGGACAGATTTGTTAGGCTTGTCCGCATGATTGCATCTCCCTTTATTTTTAAGTTTTATGCAGAAGCAGATTACAAAATATCTGCAAAGAGCAAGAATTAAATTCTTGTACATCATGGCAGCATGATAAAATTGGGCCAAAGCCCACCTTAGTCCAACATTTGGTTTCTCAGTGGGGTAAACCAGATGCCTCTGAGATGTCAACAAGTAAAAGACATCCCACTTGTTCCCCTGAATGGAGGAAGGTATAGCATGTTTATATCCAGCCTGGAGATAAACATGCTAGACCTCCATAAATTGATCCAGTCCTGCTCATTAATTCTGGTTCTGGTATGCTAATAATATGTGAGAATATTTAGCAATTTTCCACCACAGAAACCACTCCCCAATCCAACTGAAGGGCAAAGTGAAATCTTTGTCAGTTCTAGCCACTCTCATAATTATGAGCCCACAACTTAAGAGTTGTTTGTATTTGCATTATATACAAATTAGAGGTACTATTATCTCTCCATAAGTCTACACAATATAATGGGTTGGTTATGTTTTCTTAGGCATTTTGTAGTTTTATAGGCCCTGAGCATTGTGCCCAATGATCGTTCAGTCCTGAGCCCATATGGCTTTGGTTTCCACTAGAACAGGATTGCATTAGAGAACTCACTCCAGTGGGAATCTTGCTCATCAGGGCAAGGTAGAAATTTCTTAGAAAGGTCATTGCTTCAGATCTCTAATCTCATATCCAAGATTGGTCAACGGAAGGGCAGGGTGATGGAGTGAAGTTTTTTATGGGTACCTAAGAGCTTGTAAAGGGGTCCATGTAATTTATTTAGTCTGTAATTTCTAATGTTTGTCTCTTCATGTAAAAAATGAAGGCAGAGAGAATATACCCTAATGACCATACAGAAGCATAGAATTTTCCTCCCAGCATATAAGCAGCTATTGCATTTCTAAACAATGAAATTGTCCTTGAAGCCAAGAAGACAGTTTTTACATTAAGCAAGCTCTTCTCTCATCTCCTCCCCTCATCTCTCCCCTCTCCGCTTTCTTTTCTATCTCTTGTTTATTCAATGTTTGAACTCCAGGAAACCAATTCCTAAGCTGCAATATCTCAATCCCCCCCCCCCCCCTTGACTGATCTGGGGAATTGATTAAATAGAGAAAATTATTCGCAGGATGGTTTAAAGCTGTAGTTTTTCCTTTCCTGAAAGCATTCCATTAAAAAAAAATCCAAATAATATCCACTAGAAGCATATGTTGTCAAATGTAAAATGTTGCCTCAAATTGAAGTCTAGTCTAAGTTCAAAACCAGACTGTAGATCTATCCTTCACTGTACAAACACATTATTTAGATGACATCCAAACATGATTAATAACCAAACATGATTAATAATAGCAGAGCAAATGTTAATAGCTTAAGAATCTCCTTTGCTCTCTGTATAAGGAATACTTTAAAATGTACTATAATTTCACAGTAATAAGTAAGAGCTCTCGCCTAAATTATCCAAGCATTGTCCTTTAGTTGCTACAGAAGCCTCCTTCCAGTGTGGAGTTTTACTGTGGAATTGTTTGGCAGAAGATTTCCATATATGGGCTCTAAGAGAAGCAAAGGGCAAAGGATGTCCTTTGCCAAAACATTTAATCCCAATTCCTGTTCTGCTTCCTGTACAGCTTTGGAGTTATGACAGTTCTACTTCGTAAGATCTCCATTTCCAGAGCAAAGGTGTGCCCTATGTCTTGCTTTAGCAAATAATACAGGATACTTATTTCAACCTCGTATAGCCCCAATAGGATGTTTTTAGTGGTGCAGCAATGAAAGAAGTTGCATTTTATTATGTCCCTTAGATTTAAAGCTCTAGAGACAAAGGGGAACATTTCTGTATTTAATATTGGAGTTAAAATGAAAGTGATGGTTAACGTCATCACTATCACAAAGTTGTTTGATCTTTATAGGTTTGATCTCTTCCAAAAGGTCATACAAATAGCTAAACAGGTGAAATTAAAACACCACCTGTTTTTATATGCAATATTTTTATGTACAATACACATACTGTAAATATAAGGGGAGCTTCGATTCAATATTTTTTATTTTTCTATTTTGTTTATTGGCTGTGTTGTCTGGTTGTTTTTAATTATGTGAGCTGCCCAGCACCATAGGTAGTTATACAAATTAAATAAACAAGTAAAATCCAAATTTACAGATTTGTTCAACTTTATCAATTTGTGAATTTAATGCTATTTTCCCCAGAAATCCCTTGGTTATGCAGAAGTTAGTTCTGTCTAGTTCACTTTTCAGATTTCTTTGAATGAAAACAATCATGTTGGGAAGATCTGACAAGTATTGTGTTGCTGACTTTCTTTTTTTAAGTTTTTTATTTTTTCTCCACAACTCCATTTGTATAGCAATACACATATACCTTAAAATATTATAGCCAGTCATAATAAAGAAAAGAGGGAATACCGAAATCACCTATATAGAAAATTAGGTGATCAGGAAAACAAACAGCAAGAAGACCCCAAAGATAATAGAATAAAAGAAGAAATAATTCTCATTAAACATAAGATTAACTTAATTGCTCAGGAAATATTGGCCAGAAAAATTAAAATGTCAAAGCAAAGCCACTTTGAATCGACAAATAAACTAGGCCTATGATTAGCACATAAATTAAGAAAAGAAAGGGCTGAAAGAGTGATTGAATGGTTAGAAGACGAAACGGGGATGATATTCTTCAAACAGGAGGAGAAAAAAATATATTGTCTATAAGTTTTATTCCAATCTGTATAAGAAAGATGAGTTCAACCTGGAATAGATAGATTTGCCAGTTATATCGGAAGAGGATAGGACCATACTAAATAAAAATAACCATAGACGAAATTAGAAAGGCTATTAACAAACAAAAGAATAATAAAACACCCAGGCCAGATGGGATCCCCTCTGAATTTTATAATCAATTTTGTGATAAACTAGAACTGATATTATTAGATGTATATAATGAGGCAATGGTTATTGCAAAGATACCAAACTCATGGAAAGAGGCTTACATCTCTTTAATACCGAAGGAGGAAACAGACATATCTAAGATTCAAAATTATAGACCAATATCTCTATTAAACTCCGATTACAAGATACTAGCCTCTACAGTAGTGGAAAGATTAAAAAACATATTAAATAAAATAATACATCCAGACCAAAATGGGTTTCTACCCAACAGACAAATTAGAAATAATACTAGACTCATTTTGAATACCCTGGAATACTTTGATATCCATATTGAGAAACAATTGGTGTTAATATTTATAGATGTGCAAAAAGCGTTCGACAACTTAGATTGGCAATTTTTAATAAAGCAATTAGTAAAAATGGAATTCGGAGAAAAATTTGTGAATTTAATAACTGAAATATATAAGGAACAATATGCAAAAATTCTAATAAATAACTATTTGATCGGAAAAATAATCATAGGGAAAGGAGTGCGACAAGGGTGTCCCCTAAAACCACTCCTATTCATAACTGCATTAGAAATACTTCTGAGATTGGTAAGAAACAATTGTATGATAAAAGGGCTTAAAATCAAGAAGGAGGAGTATAAGGTTCTAGCATTCGCAGATGACATGACGTATATCCTGGAAGACCCTCTAAAATCAGGAATTGCTCTGTTGGAAGAAATAGAAAAATATGGAAATGTAACAGGATTAAAAATAAACAAGGATAAAATGAAAATAATAACCAAAAATCTTACCGAAGATCAAAATAGAGCCTTAGAAACAAGTCTGGGAATTAAGACAGTTAAAAAATTAAATATTTAGGATTATGATTAATGGCGAAGTATAGTTCAATAAAAGAGGACAACTACACAAAATTAACACAAAAAATTACTAAGGATTTAGAAAGTTGGTCCAAACTACAATTAAAATTTTTAGGGAAGATCGCCGTTATAAAAATGAATGTCCTCCCAAAAGTTTTATTCCTCTTCCAAGTAGCACCAATTAGATTACGGAGAAATTACTTCCTGGAATTAAATAATATGATTAGGAAATTTATTTCGTCCAAAAAGAAAGCTAGGATTAAAACCAGCTCATTATATGATAAAAGACAGAGAGGCGGTTTTGGGCTCCCGGATTGGGAGAGTTATTATATAGCCGTGGTACTTAGTTGGATGAAAGAGTGGGTAACACTAAGAAATAGTAGAATTTTAACACTGGAAGGCTTTGACTTACAAGTAGGGTGGCTCGCGTTCCTATGGGACGGAAAACACAAGACACATGCCTACTTTCAAAGGCATTATATAAGAGGATTTCTAATTGATGTCTGGCTTAAAATAAAGAAAGAGCACTATACCAAAATCCCTAAATGGCTCTCTACTACCGAAGCTATTATTTATCCCAATCTATTAAATGACAAAAAGATATTTACTTATAAACAAATCTTAGATGATCACAACAATATCTGATCAAGGCAAGAACTCAAAGCGCTTGGAATAGAATTAGACTGGTGGCATTATTTACAAATAAGTACAAGGTACAACAAGGATGCGACACAATTCAGCTTTCAAAACGACCATGCCCTAGATAAAATCTTACTAGGACCGGATGAAAAAATGATCTCTCGGCTTTATAGTTTCCAGATAGAATACAAACTTTTCAAAGAGGTGGTGAAAGGAAATATGATAGCCTGGGCACAAAACTTTGGCTATTCAATTACACTTTCAGAATGGGATAAAGTTTGGGAATTAAATTATGAACTCATACTAGCGGCTTCATACAAAGAAAAAATATATAAAATGTTTTATCGCTGGCACCTCCCCCCTGCCCGTTTGGCAAAAATGTTTCCAACAACCTCCCCGAAATGCTGGAAATGCAAAAAGGAGAGAGGAACATATTATCACCATTGGTGGACCGGCCCCAAAGTTAGAAAATTCTGGGATAAAATTAGAGCCTGGTTGGGAGAAATATTACAGAAAGAAATTGCCCTAAAGCCCGAAATGTTTCTATTGGGGATACTGCTCACAAGATATACAAAAGAGGAAAGATACCTAATTTTACATATAACCACAGCAGCTAGATTAATTTATGCCCAGAATTGCATAACTACATACCTACACATACCTACTTCCTCGATGGTGCTTAGAAAAATACTCGAGTGCACAGAAATGTGCAAACTGACGATGGAGATTCGTGGAAAAGATGACACGGAATTTTACGAAATATGGAATAAGTTATACAATTGGATTAAATAAAACTCAAAATTAAAAATTTGGCTATAAGGATGAAGATGTATTGAGAAATATCCATAAATGTTCATAACCCTTCTTTATAAGTTGTAAATAAATTATGGATGATATTCACCGACAATTAGGATAAGGAGAATTTTAAATGTACACAGTTATAGATATGAAACAAAAATCTTGATAACGCTGTAAAAGTATTGGATTATTTCTTGTTATTGTTTGTAAATATTTGTGTTTGTGTTAGTTGTGTGTGTGTCTTGTTTGTGGTTTTTTAAATATAAAAATTTAATAAAGATTTTTTTAAAAAAAAATATTACGATTGTTAATGTATTAGCAGAGTATTCCTTGTGTTACCAAGGTTGTGCATACAGAAACGTTTAGATTGAGATCAGTTGTGAATAAGTACTCAGTCACACACAGCTACACTAACTTGAATTAAAGTTTACTTTAAGAAATAGCATGTTCCTATAAACAGTCCAAAGTCATACACTTAATAGTCATAATGACAATCCAAGTATTATCCAGTACAAATACATTTCAGCTATAATACATAACTACAACACAGAGAGAAATGCAGAGCATACATACTCTAGGCCTTGCTCTAATGAGTAGCAGAGAACACACACTCTGAGTAGCAGAGACCAAAGACAAACAGAGAGGGACTCCCATAGAAATAAGCTGTGAACTCTAGCTCCCTCTTGTGGCAGTCTGCAACACCTAAGCTAAACAGACTTATAGCTGTTAAAAGCTAGACATATATTGTTCTATCCAATATTAGTTATGGTCAGAGACCTAACATTCTCCCCTTTGGGTAGATCAATATATAATACCTTACATCTTTAAACCATAGTTTTCACAACACTCTTTGTGTTTAATTGCACCTTGCGCTTTAGTGAAATGATCTGCAATATTCTGTTCAGTCATGCAGTATTCCAACTTAACCATTTTATTTTGAACACATTGTCTAACATTCAGATATCTCAAATCAGTATGTTTCGACCTTGTTTTCACAGCTAAACTATTAGCCATACTAATGGCAGATTGATTGTCTTCATACACAATAAATGGCTCCTGTACAGTAATTCCTATATCCTTTAACAATTGTTTATAATATACCAATTCTGTACACATTAATGATAAACTCGAGAATTCTGCTTCCATAGTGGATAAACTAATATGTTGTTGCCTAATAGATTTCCACCCTATTAAAGCATTACCCAACATTACCACTATACCTGATGTTGATTTGCGAGTCATTGCATCAGTAGCAAAACTTGCATCAGCATATGCAGATAACACTAATTCATTTCTCGGTTCTAAATATAAAGAATAATGTATTGTGTGCTTTAGATATCTAAGTATTCGTTTAGCTGCTTGCCAATGCCTTTCATTTGGTTCAGCATTATATCTAGCCAGTTGATTTACGCTGTAAGATATATCTGGCCTAGACCAATTACTCAAATATGAGAGACTACCAATTAGAGACTGATATATCTCCTTATCAAACACAGGACATTTAGTATCACTATTTGTAAATCCCTGATCCATTGGTGTCTTAGCAGTTTTACAATTCTCCAGGTTATATCTTTTTAACAATTGGCTAATCTTCTTAGCTTGCGAAATTTTGAATCCTCTATTTGTCTTCATTATATCAAGACCCAAATAATGTTTAATTTCTCCTAAATTTCTAATCTTGAACTTTCTTTGTAATTCAGAAACAATATCATTTGCTTCTTGTTCAGTCTTTGTTATAATCGCTATATCATCTGTAAATAATAGCAACAGAGAAATCAAACCATCTTTCTCTCTCCTAAATAAACAAGGATCAGCTATACCAGCTTTAAAATCCATGGAAACTAATTCTTTTACAATGCATTTATTCCATTCATAACCTGATTGCTTTAAACCATAAAGACTTTTCTTTAATTTCCAATAATTATTTTTTCCATCATCTTTTAAACTTAATGGCTTTCTCATATAAATGGTATGTTGTAAAGGTGCATGTAGATATGCAGTTTCGACATCTACATGATTAATTATGCATTTATTTTTAGCTGCCCAAACTAATGCTCCTCTCAATGTATTTGCTCTCAGACTAGGTGCAAATACCTCATCATAATCCTTATCTGATTGAGCAAATCCCTGAGCAACTAATCTTGCTTTATGGGTAACAGTGCCATCCACACCAGTCTTTAATTTATACACCCATCTGCAACCTATTGCACGCTCACCTGGTGGTAACTGTACATCTTCATATACCTCAAGATCCTTTAAAGATTTTAATTCCTTATTCATAGCTTCCTGCCAAGCTACCTGTTCCTTTGTTGGATACAGCTTAAGTTCATTATAATTAGACGGTTCCACATTAATCTGGCATACAATACTTGCCTGATATCTATCAGGTGGACGTCTCTCCCTAGTTGACCTCCTAGGCAATTTAGTACAAGTTGTTGGAATTTCCTCTTCCTTTTCCTCCCCTATCGAGGTATCTTCTACATCACCCATAGATGATTCCTCTATTGAGGATTCTTTCACTATCCTATCATCAGTACTATTCTTATCAGAATCATCAGGAAACAATGGATCCTCAACAACGATACTATCTTGTTCCTTGTATTCCTGTTCCAGTTTACTCCATCCAACATGCTCAAGGAATTTAGCACTTGCACTACAATATACTCTAGTAGTACCTGGCTCCCAGAATCTAAATGATCTATGATTAGATTCATACCCTACAAAACATAATTTCCGTGCTCTGTGTTGTCCCTTTCGCCTTACTTGTGTGGGAATATGCACCCATGCTGGTGCACCAAATGTATGCAAATAACTAAGATTTGGTTTCCTACCATACCAACGGGTAAATGGCAATTCACCAGTTGTTGCATTCACTACATTGTTCAAAACATGGTTAGCACACATTATAGCTTCACCCCAGAGCCTCTCTGGTAAACCAGAATCTGAAATCATGGTTCTAGACATAGCCTGTAATGTCTGACCTCTACGTTCAATATGCGCATTATGTTGTGGCCGAAAAGGAGCAGAACGCTTATGTTCAATACCAGCTCTCTTTAGCATATCTTCAAATCTCTTATTGGTAAACTCAGTACCATTATCTGTTACTAAACTAACCAGTTTCTTTTTCATTTTTCGTTCAACAAACCTTAACCAGTTTACAAAATGCTGATATGTTTCTGTTTTTGTTTTCATCAGATAACAGAAACCATATCTAGAAAAATGATCAACTATGCTCAATATATAACAGGCTCCACCTAAACTGGGTTTCTTAGGGCCAATGAGATCAGCAAATACAACCTCTAATGGTTCCTTGGTTTTAAATCCATTTAACCTGTTTGCAGGAATTACCTTGCTCTTTTCCTGATTGCAAGCATTACAATTTAAATATCTTGCACAAGGTTTTAATTTTATACCATTAGATAACTCAACAGTTTTCTTTAAAACTTTGAAATTTAAATGTCCCATACGTCTATGGAGCAAATGAATACATTCATCATGAGGCTTTCTATTTTCATAAACTGAATTGGCCTTATTTAATGGACTATCATGGATAATATATAAGCCATCATGCAATCTTGCAGTAACTCTTTTACCTTGTTTTTCAATTAAACATTTATCTCCCTGAAAAGTTACCACAAACCCTGCTTTTACCAATTCTCTCACAGATAGTAAGTTATATATAAGGTTAGGTACATATAACATTGGTAAACTTTCATTAATACATGAACAATATGCATTACCTTCTCCAGATACTCTCAATTTCCAGCCATTTGCTAATGATACATGTTGGTTACTTTTAGTCATATTAACAAATCTCTCTTTACTTTTAGTTATACACTGAGATGCTCCACTGTCTATTATCCAAATATCATGGCTTACATTTTTATTTGTACTTGATATAGCTACACTAACATCATTATAAGCTCTCTGCATATTACTAGCATTCTGCTTTTTACCCATTTTACAGAATCTGGCTATATGACCCTTAGCCCCACAAGAATAACATTTCCTAACAATATAGGCAGTTGAAGATTGTGGTTGTTTCTCTCTCTGTGGTTCTTCCTGTGGTTGTTTCTCTCTCAGTTGTTTTCTATCTTGCCTTCTTCTAGACTCTTCTAACAGTCTTCCTATTATGCCAGTCAGTGTCAGTTCATCTCTGGTTAAAACTTCCAGTGAAGACACATAATCATCATAAGAGTCATCCAAAGAAGAAAGAATAATATAAACTTGATGCAACTCTGAGAAAATCAGTTCTTTTTCATGTAGCTCTTGTAATGTTCTCTTCATAAACTCCAAATGAGCTAACATGTCACCACCTTTTAACAAACGTGCTCTGAACAGTTTACGTGTAAGGTGTATGTGCGCACCAACACTATCTCGAACATAAAGTCTCTTTAAGGTACTCCAACACTTGGCAGCAGAATCTTCACCATGAATATGGACCAGTTGCTGATCACTCAGTGTCAGTCCAATAATACTAAGAGCCTTTTCATTATCCCGGTTAAAGGCAGCTATTTTCTTCTTATCTTCATCATTTGTTGGATCCCAAGCTGTTATATCAGGTGGATTATTAACCACAGTCCATAATCCTTCTTTACGCAAAAGTAAGCTGCACTTCATAGACCAGGAAACATAGTTAGTTCCATCTAACCTGGTTATCAGGGATAAGCTAGTTGACTGTTCTTGTGCCATTGTTAATTTAACAGTAAACCACAAGTTAGCTGTCTGAGTATGAAACTGAATATTCACACTAACTCTCAATATCTCTCTGGGCCCATAACCAGTGTTAATGTATTAGCAGAGTATTCCTTGTGTTACCAAGGTTGTGCATACAGAAACGTTTAGATTGAGATCAGTTGTGAATAAGTACTCAGTCACACACAGCTACACTAACTTGAATTAAAGTTTACTTTAAGAAATAGCATGTTCCTATAAACAGTCCAAAGTCATACACTTAATAGTCATAATGACAATCCAAGTATTATCCAGTACAAATACATTTCAGCTATAATACATAACTACAACACAGAGAGAAATGCAGAGCATACATACTCTAGGCCTTGCTCTAATGAGTAGCAGAGAACACACACTCTGAGTAGCAGAGACCAAAGACAAACAGAGAGGGACTCCCATAGAAATAAGCTGTGAACTCTAGCTCCCTCTTGTGGCAGTCTGCAACACCTAAGCTAAACAGACTTATAGCTGTTAAAAGCTAGACATATATTGTTCTATCCAATATTAGTTATGGTCAGAGACCTAACAACGATAATATACATAGTTATACATTTTAGTTTCAATCATTCAAAAGTCAATATCTTATTTTGCACCTATTTTTGATCAACAATCAGTAGTCTATTCTTATTCTTTCCGTTACACTCCCCTCCCTTTATCCTCTTCCTTCTACTTTCTTGCATCTTCACTCCCCCTCTACCTCCCTCCACTCCTTCTCCTCTCCCTTCCTTCTACTTCCTCTTTCTCCCTCTTTACTTTTCCCTGAGTGCTCTTTATCCTAGATCATCTCATATTTAACAGACTGGTATTATATTCCAAAGTTTTAAATTAACGGTGCCTCTTCTAGAATTTTTATTGTTATAGCATTTCTATATATATAATACTTTACTCTAGGTATATGTTGCTAAAATAATACTGCCTCAAAAAAAATCTAATTTTGTCTTCTGGGATCACCACCAATTAATTTCAATTTTTTACTCCAAATTAACCACTATAGCTTAACTTCTCAAGATAATTATCTCTCCTACCTATTAATTTTAAACCGTATTTCTTCCTCTCCTTCCTTAATCTCTTTATTCATCATTCATTTTTCTTGTCCCCTATTTTTATCATAACTAAATGCCCCATAAAAATCCACATTTCAATTACTGTATATAATTTATATTAAAATCTTATGATCATATTAATTATTCATTTCAACTTCCCATATTAATCATCAAAATTCTTTCATGTTATTTCAAATCAATAAATTATACAAATCTTATTGTATTATTATTATTATTATTATTATTAATAATAATAATAATAATAATAATAATAATAATAATAATAATAATAATAATAATAATAATAATAATAATAATAATAATAATAATAATAATAATAATAATAATAATAATAATAATAATAGCACTTAGACTTATATACCGCTTCATAGTGTTTTACAGCCCTCTCTAAGCGGTTTACAGAGTTCAGCATATTGCCCCCAACAATCTGGGTCCTCATTTTACCAACCTCAGAAGGATGGAAGGCTGAGTCAACCTTGAGCCTGGTGAGATTTGAACAGCTGAACTGCTGAACTAGCAGTCAGCTGGAGTAGCCTGCAGTAGCTGCATTTAACCACTGCGCCACCTCGGCTCTTATAATAATAATAATAATAATAATAATAATAATAATAATAATAATAATAATAATAATAATAATAATAATAATAATAATAATAATAATAATAATAATAATAATAATAATAATAACAACAACAACAACAACAACAACAACAATAATAATTCTATATGCTTCCAAAAATTGACCTATTTTCAATCTTTTTTGTATTTTATCTTTGCCTCTGAAGGTACAAATATTTAATTTCATCAATTTTAAATTAATTTAATAAACCAATCTTATACCAATCTATAATATAATTATAAATTCACAGAAAGAAAAACCTATTCATATAAATGATTATATTAAGTATTTAAACATGCCTTATTAATTGTTGATAATAATTATCACAATCAAATATAATTATAATAATACAATAGAAAAATAATGAGCATCACAATCTAATATCATGTACTAGAACAGAAAAAATATTATTCCACCCCATCATCAATCATCCATTTTCTTTTAAATTCCATCCCCCTTTTCTTAACTTCTTTTTTTTCTTCCTTTTACATTTGTACCCCCAACTTCTTTTCCTCCAAACACCTTTTCTCCCCTTTGTGTATTGTTTGCATAGGTCTACCTTCAATGCTTCTTATTCTCTTTTCCTTATTTCCCCCCCTTTTTAAAGTTGTTTCACCCAATACCAATATTCTCCCCCTACTCTCCTTTTGTCACTGTAAATCCCAGTGTAATCATCATAAATTTCAACATAATTATCAGTTTGTCCATTTTCAATGTTCTTTTTTCTTTTATCGCTGTAGATCCCGGTGTCTTCATCAATCTGATTTTTCTCTTCTAGTATCTTCTCTCCTCTATTATCTTCTTGTCCTTCATTTTTTTCATCTAATTCTTTTCTCTTTTCCAGCTCCAAACCCCAAAAAGCATCTTTTTAAATCTTCACACAAGTCTTTCAGTAATGTCACCAACTCTTCACAATCACTTGCCTCCATATAATCAAAATCACAAGTCACAAATCTTTACAGTCCATCCAGCTGCTAACAAAACTCTGTTTCCACAGCCTTTTAAAATTATCTTCTTTTAAATGAAATGTTGTCAATTGCAATGCTTAAATTTCCATAATATTCCTTCAAAGTCCAAATCCTTCTGATCTTTTAATATTAAAGTTCATTCCAAATTCATTCTTATCCAAATAAATCCAAACACTCTCTTTGAAAACAATAACAAACTGCTCACTGTTTTAAGTTTTCCCATGCTTCAAAATAGTTTTTCCTGTTCAAGGTCAGCAGCTGTCAAAATATCCATAGCAATATTCCACAATTGTAGTAATTCCTCCAACCAGCAGGTGGTGTTCTCAGTTTCCAATCTCCCAGATCTGCCTTTCCTGTTCAGTAATATCTCTGTATTTTAAATTAGTTTAGCTTTTACAAGATCTACTCTTCCAGACTTATCTTCCCAGTTTAAACCTCCACCAGGTCAGTTATAACAAAGTTTCAAATTCTCAAAAATAGGGCTTTAGTTTCAGTTCCATTTAACTTAATTTCTCCGTGATCTCCACTTGCTAAGCAGCCGCTTTCTCAATTTCCGGTCCTTTTGTTCCCCTTAAAGTGTTAAAAAAAATTCTTTTAATGTTTTCTACCAGCAGCCTCACTCACCAGCTTCTGTTTTCTTCACACTCTCCAGCACATAATCTTGAATCTTCCTTCCCAGTTGACTCCAATCTTTTCAGTTTAATCCAACTGTTGTGGCCGCCGCAGCTAGGACGGCCCTAGAGCCGTTTTCCGTCGCTGCTGGCCAAGAGGTCTGAGCCGGCTCCCTGGGGGGTTTGTCACCCCCAGATTACCAACAGGTGCCTCTCTTTTTCCCCACCCCTCCAGGGTGGTTCTGACCTGATTCTGACCGAACCAGGTCTCCTAGCGACAAGGATATTGGGAGCGGAGCGCGGGGAACTCCGTTTTGCCGTGGTGTTTGGCCACGCCCCTCTCTGTGTTGCTGACTTTCAATGGGCCTGTTTTCTTTGTGCAAACAAAAATGTGATAGTTTCATTGAGGTTGATGCCATGATTGACAGATTTGGAAACCACATCCAGTTGCACCCCCAACTTTGTCCATGATCAACTGATCCTGTTTTCTTGTTTGCATGAAAAGAATATAGGAAACTATACATAGAATCCTTGGGAAAATGTGGCCTGTTACATCCCTAGTGCCTTCCACATACTTATAGAAACAATTTCAGGAATCACCAAACCAGAACTTTGGAGGGGTTCCCTTGAGTGTGACCCCTTGATTACTGCATAAATCCAAATAAAAACTTCCTCAACAACCAACTTCTCTTTAAACACACCCAGGTCTGAATACCCAAGAACAAGCCAATATTCAATAGAAATCTAATCTACACCAACCATGTCTATAGTTTTCAGTTTTTCTCATAATACAAATAAAAGAATTACAAATATTGCAACATTTGCAATATTTCCAAAAGCATTGTGTGATTTTAAATTCATTTGCCAAAATTGGAATATCTAATAACTTTTTTTAACCTGCTAAAGATTATTCTGATGGTGAGATGGAGCACTGCAGATGCCTGCGTTCAAAAGTCCACTTTTCAATCACAGACAGCAACTGAATGAAGTATCTTACTGGTTCATGAAACGTTTTAAAAGAGAAGCCCCCAGGGTGATCTCATCTGGACTGTGACCTTTCTTTTCAGCACCTCCATGACTTTCCATGCTTGAAAATGTTTTAATTTTTCACTATTTCCTCTGTCAAAATGTTTTCCTAAGACTGGGGTATGGAACTCTCCGTTGTAAAGTTCTTTCCCTACCCCCAGCAGTGAAGGGGGGGAAGGAGGAGGATCCCCAGCTGACCCTTTACGAGAGCAACAATGAGGGGGAAGATGACCTGATGAGAGCATCACCCCCCATTTGGAAGTGAAGGGAGTCATAAAAGCCCTAATAGACTCAGGGTGCATAAGTTGCTTAGTCAACCAGTAGACAATGTGGAAGTTGGGATTGCGAGTCAGAAAGCTATGCCAACCCATGTAATTTGAGCAGGTTGATGGCTCCATGTAGGGGGCTTGCCCACCTCCTACCTAACAGAACCAGTGCACCTAAAGTTCGGAATCCACTAAGAGACCATTCAGTTCGTGGTCACCCCAAAGATGGCAGAAGCTATGATATTGGGATTACCCTGGTTTATCAAGTGGAAACCCATCGTGCATTGGGAGAGAGACATGTACCAATGATGGGGAAGGGTCACAACCCCCCAAAAAGGAAGCGGGGAGAGCCAAACCAGCAGAGGGAAGAGAGGGGAGTTGAGCACATAAAAGCGGCATCCAAACTGGTGCCAAAAGTGCAAACCATCCCCAAAGAATACCAGGACTTAGCAGAGGCATTCAGTGAAAAGGAATGCAGTGTCCTACACCCCCCCCCATCATCCCACAGACTGTGCAATTGAGACCCTGCCGGGGGCAAAACTATTGAAGCCCAAGATGAACGAGATGGAGAGACGTTGGGCAGTATGGGAGAAAGAAACCTTTGCAGGGTGGTGGGCACTGCTGATGTGGAGACAGTTCCTAGAGGTCAGTAAAATCCCTTTCGAAGTATGGCCTGGAAAAGGGGAAAACTGTACATTCCCAAAAGGCTACGAATGCAAGTCTTGCAACACAGCCATGATGCTAAACAAGGCGGTCACTTTGGGTTCCTAAAAACTCTACACTTGACCAAACAGCAGTTCTGGTGGCCAGGCATGAAAAATGACATAGAGAGCTATGTAAAAGTTGCACTGTATGTGCATCTATGAAATGGAGACCAGGAAAAATTCCCAGACCTGCTACAGCAAGTTGCTGAGCCAACCCGGCCATGGGAGGAAATAGCTATGGACTTTATAGTAGAGCTCCCGGAGAGTGGGGGGAATACTTTAATCTGGACTGTAGTTGACCTGTTTTCCAAGCAAGCTCATTTTGTAGCTTGCCCGAGCCTCTCGTCAGTCCAGACGCTAGCCAGGATGTTTCTGCAGCAGATCTACCGACTGCACGGAGTGCTGAAACACATCATCTCAGACAGAGGCATCCAATTTATGGCCAAATTCTGGCAGGAATTTATAAGGCTAATAAGATCCTCAATTCTGCAGTCCATCCGAGCATGAACAGAGCCGTGGAACGAGCTAACAGAGCCGTGGAACGAGCTAACGCAATGGTGTTAGTACTTAAGTTGCTATGTCAACTATCAGCAAATCAAACTGGCCAGAACTCCTGCCATTTGCTGAAGTTGCATACAACAATGCAGTTCATAGTAGCACTGAACTCACCCCTTTTAAAAGCTACAGGGGTGAAATTTCTACCTATGCCAGAGCCTCCCTCATCAGTAACCCTAATGGAGTGGGTAGATTCTCTCCAAAAGATGGAATTATTGAGGCATACACACTGAAAATTAATAAATGCAGTTTCATTGCCTTAATTTCATACAATTGTTGGTAAGTTTGTCTAATTCTTCAGCAAAGCAAAAATTCAGTATTGAAAATTTAGAGCAAGACTAAGAAGTACTACCCAAGGATTTTGTGCAATGTACATGAACCTGAACAGAGACAGTTTTGGAGCAGACTCATACTACTTGATATCAGAATAGAAGGCAAAAAGATGATAATGTGAAAGGGAGGTAGGAGGTAAAGTGGTACTAATACTTCATATGATCTTCATTCTATCCCTCTTGTTAATGCAGCCTAGGATTTCATTGGCTTTTTTGGTGGCTGCTGCACACTGCTGACTCATATTTAAGTGATTGTCTACTAGGACTCCAAGATCCCAGTCATAATTACTGCTATCTCTTCTGACTTGTTCAAGCTGTTCAGGCAGATGAGAGCAATAGCAGTAGCACTTAAGACTTATATACCACTTCATAGTGCTTTACAGCCTTCTCTAAGTGGTTTACAGAGTCAGCATATTGCCCCCAACAATCTGGGTCCTCATTTTACCGACCTTGGAATGATGGAAGGCAGAGTCAAGCCTGAACCAGTCAGGACTGAATGCCTGACAGTGGACCGAGTTAGCCTGTAATACTGCATTCTAATCACTGTGCCACCACGGCTCTTGATCACATGGAAAACCCTTTGCTTTCAGTGAAATGTATTTGAGCCCCTGAGGCAGAGGCAGAAGCAGAACTTGCATGCAGGTGAAAGATGATGTGACTTGTCTGACTGGCATGCCTCAATGGAAACTTATTGCCTTAGATTCAAGGGAAGTTGTCCTTTTGGGGGTGATGGAGAGAATGATGCAGAGCTTTACTTAAAGAACTTGGATGGTTAATGTCATGCCCCCCAGCATATAACAGAACAGTGAAATATGGCTACCCAGCAAGTGGGATCCAGGATAGCGACTATACAGAGGCCTGCTACACTGCCAACGCAGTTACCTGCATACGGCCATACAGCAGTCTCTACAGTCGACACCATGTCACAGAGCTGGGCATCTTCATACAAGACAAGGTCTCAAGTCTCTAGTTCGTCCAAACAGTCATCAGCAAGTAATGCACTTGCCATTGCCAGCCCAAAGGCTGAAGCAGCAAAAGCATGAGCAGCGTTTGCTGAACAAGCAATGGAAATGAAAACAGAGAGAGCACAGTTAGAGGCTGAAAGAGTACAGAAAGAATCTGAAAGAATGCAGCAAGAGGCATCCCTGGAAATGCAGAAAGCTCTGTTAGAAGCAAAGCCTAGAGAGACTTGCCATAGAGAAAGAAGTAGCAGCTACAACAGCTGAAGTTAAAGCCCTAGAAAGAGCTGTATATTCTGACGACTGCAGTAAACACAGTAACGTGCTTGGGCCAGAAGCTGAACTCCAGGATCCTCTGCAATGCACTTCAGAATATGTCTATCAATACTCCAGGTCAAGCAGCAATGCTCACCTAGATGGAAAAAAACAACCTTCAAGAAGCAAGCCAGAGATGCTACATAGCAACACTACAAGCCAGCTACAAGCCTCAAACAAAAAGTGAGAGAGCTCTAAGCAAAGCTGCACCTCTGATGACAGATTCCCACACACCCAAGGTACCTGAGCCTGCAAATTATCTTACAGGATCAGTCTTCATGTCAGAGCAGCATAGAAAGGACCAGCTGAAACCAGAGACTCTTAGAAGTTATGACTCCACAACACCTTTTCACCACAGCAATACATAGTCAGATAATCAAGGCACTGTAGATTTTGCCAAGTTCTTCGTATGGCGTGAGTTAGTCACAAACGGGCTTGAAAAGTTTAATGATCGTCCTGAAAGCTAGAGCCTGGTGATCTTTCCAAAATTCCATCAGAGGCTTAGATTTGTCATGTAGTAAAGAGAAAGACTAACCATATTTTTCGGTCTATAATTTAATTTAATTAAAAGTTCTTATAGGTCGCCCAATTCCGTAGGACACAGGGCGGCATACAGCAAGGATAAGAACAATACAAATATAATAAAACAGTTTAAAACATTACAAAAGTTAAAACAAAACCATTAATCCATGGGGGAAATCAATCTTCTTCACCCCGCCTGCCGGAAGAGCCACATCTTTACGGCTTTGTGGAAGGCCAGTAGGGTGGGGATAGTCCGAATCTCTGGTGGGAGTTGGTTCCAGAGAGATGGGGCTCTCACAGAGAAGGCTCTCCCCCGTGGTCCCGCCAACCGACATTGTTTAGCTGATGGGACCTGGAGGAGACCAACTCTGTGGGACCTAACCGGTCTTAGGGAGGTATGTGGTAGGATGCGGTTCCGAAGGTAACCTGGCCCTGAGCCATGTAGGGCTTTAAAGGTCAAAACCAACACCTTAAATTGCATCCGGAGACTAATGAGCAACCAATGCAGCTGGCGGAGAATAGGTGTTATGTGGGTGTATCTCGGAACACCCACCACAGCACGCGCAGCTGCATTTTGCACCAGTTGCAGTCTCCGGATACTCTTTGAGGGTAGCCCCATGTAGAGCGCGTTACAGTAGTCCAGCCGTGAGGTGACAAGGGCATGAGTGACTGTGAGTAAAGCCTCCCTCTCCAAGTAGGGTCGCAATTGGTGCACAAGACGAACCTGTGCAAAGGTCCCCCTAGCCACAGCTGACAGATGTTGCTCCAATTTTAGCTGTGGATCTAGGAGAACACCCAAATTGCGAGCCCATTCCGAGGGAGTCAATTTTTCTCCCCCGAGAACCAAGGAGGGGAAATCAACATAATCCCTAGGGGGCAATATCCATAGCCATTCAGTCTTGTCAGGATTGAGCTTGAGCCTATTCATTCCCATCCCGACCCTAACATCATCCAGGCACCGGCACATTACATCGACTGCTTCCCTGAACTGAGACGGGGTGGAGATGTACAACTGGGTATCATCAGCATATTGCTGATACCTCACCCCGGATGATCTCACCTAGCGGTTTCATGTAAATGTTAAACAGGATAGGCGAGAGGACCTAGCCCTGAGGCACCCCGCAAATCAGGGGCCTAGGAGCCGACCTCTGCCCTCCTGTCAACACCAACTGCGTCCTATCAGAGAGGTAGGAGGAGAACCACCGTAAAACGGTGCCTCCCACTCCCATCTCACCGAGTCGACGCAGAAGGATACCATGGTCAATGGTATCGAAAGCCGCTGAGAGGTCAAGTAGCACCAGGATGGAGGAATGACCTCCATCCCGGGCTCGCCAGAGATCATACATCAGGGTGACCAAAGCAGTTTCCGTGCTGTAGCCGTGCCTGAAACCCGATTGAAAGGGATCTAGATAATCAGTGTCCTCCAATAATCGCAGGAGTTGGAGCGACATCACTTTCTCAACAACCTTACCCATGAAGGGAAGGTTGGTGACTGGACGGAAGTTCTTTAAATCCGCTGGGTCCAGGGAAGGCTTCTTGAGGAGGGGCCTCACCATCGCAGCTTTTAAGGGCTGCGGGATGGATCCCTCTCTCAAAGAAGCAATCACAACTGCCTGGAGCCAGCCGTGTGACACCTCCCTGCTGGCCGAAAACAGCCAGGAGGGGCACGAGTCCAGTAAACAAGTGGAGGCACTCATCGCTCCTATGTTCTTGTCAACATCATCAGGAGTGATAGGCTCAAATTCATCCCATATAACAGGACTCAGACTCACCCCTGTCATCTCGGCTTGCCCTGTCCAACCGGAGTCCAGGTCTGTCCGAATCTGAGTGACTTTATAAGACGCACTTCCCCCCTAAAAAGTGGATGAAAATGTCTGTGCATCTTAATATTGTGGCATGGGGGAGGGGAGTTGGTGTGGTGGCGGCATTCGCCGCCACCGCCACTGACACTTTTCGCCGCTGCCAGGGAAAGCTGGAACTTTCGCTGCCAAGCAGCTGATTGGCAGTTGGATCGGCCTCTTGGAATACCGCCGATCAGCTGTTCTAGGCGGCGGGGATCGCAGTAGCCGTTCGCCACCACCGTTTATCACCGCCACCTATCGCTGCCGATAGCTGCTGTGATCAGCAGCGATTGGTGGTGTGGCGAACGGCGGTGGCAATCTCCGCCACTTAGAACAGCTGATCTGCATTATTCTGGGAGGCTGATCCAACCACCAATCTCTGCACTGCAGCGAAGGCTCCAGCATTCCCAGCGGAGGCAACAGACATGGAGGAGGCAGCAATGGCAGTGTGTCCGGTCAGCCAGCCCACTGATCGGTAGGGCTACAGGATGCCAGGATCCAGCAGTCACTCAGCTGACGGTTGGTGGGCGCAACAGAGCGGAGCCCTGACGAGCCATGTGCTGGGGCTGTGATAACGTGCTGAAGCTGACCAGGCTGTTTGCTGCAAGGACGCTAGCCAGATGATTACTGGATGGATGCTGGGAGGCTGAGGTAGATTTTTTTTTCTTGTTTTCCTCCTCTAAAGCTAATGTGCGTATTATGGTCCAGAGCGTCTTATAGACCAAAAAATATGGTAATAGTTAAATGGCTTGGAATTGAATCTTCTGGGCATGCAAAACAAATTAGGACAATAAACATAAACTACCCTAAAACAGGCCTTAAAATGAGCTGGGACAAACTTGCAAATGTTATGGCTCAGTAAAAGCAGTGGAAAATGCACTGTTCAAAAGAATTGATAGCTTTCCCAAAAACCTCCAGTAGCAGTCGACAAAACTAATGTGACTCCTCCAGATTCCTTATACAGGTCTGCCAGCTCCTCTCGGACAGAAACTTGAGATCAGAGATCCCGGTAACCAGTGTCCTCTACACCAGAAGCCATATCCTCTCTTAAAATTCAGAGCCTTCAGAGAGAGGTCCATGGAATACTGCAAAGCTTTCCTGAAAGAAAACAACATTTGCTACAAGTGCTGCTCATCAGCCCTTCACTTTGCCAAGGACTGGAAAGTCAGTGTAAAATGCACAGAATGTGACAGCACAAATCACAACATGGCTTCACACCCAAGGCCAGCTCCATGGACTTTAAAACACATTTACATGTTTTACGCTATTCTAGACGACCAAAGTAGCAGGTCTTTAGCCAGCTCAACCTTCTTTGATATATTTGGCTTTAAAGGCCCCAGCACTCCTTATTCCTTAAAAATGTGTGCAGGAATTGTGGAGACAACAAGGAGAAGAGCTTGAAGAAGTTGGTAGATGGGAAAACATGCCTGACTTTACCAATTTTTATTGAATGCAACCAGATTCCTGACCATAGATCTGAAATCCCTACACCAGATGCAGCAATCCATCACCCACATTTGAACTACATAGCACACTAGAGCTCGATTCTCAGGCACAGATAATCTTGCTCCTAGGGAGAGATATCTTACAAGTCCACAAAGCAAGAGCTCACATCAATGGTCCCCACAGTGCTCTGTACACCCAGAAATTAGATCTAGGATGGGTCATTATAGGAGATGTCTATTTAAGAAAGCGTGCACAAACGAACCTCTGTTAACATCATGCTTACAAGCACATTAGAGCAGGAGTGTCAAACTCGATTTCATTGAGGGCCACATCAGGGTTGTGTTTGACCTTGGGGGGCATGGCCAGGTCAATGTCACTCATGTTGGGGGCACCTGTGGTGGCCCAGGTGGGACTGGGGGGGTCTATTGTCTCCAGCAGAGGAAGGCGAGACCAGGGAGAGCACCAAGTCCTTGTCCTCCAGAGGAGCCTCACCGTCCCTCTCACGCCACACAGAGGACCCCCTAATGGGGGCGCAGGCTTTCCAGAGCCCTAGGCAGCAGAGGGCAAGCACCCAGCCCGGCCTTCGAGCTCCCAGGGCACTGGGACCCCACAGCCCAGCCCAGCCCCACTTCCCAGAAGGGGTGCCCAGCTGCACTTACCTCCTCCTCAAGGTTGCTGCTGTGCTCGCTCTCCTTGGCCAGATTGCTCATGGTGTGTGCAGGAGGGCAAAGTTTGTGGGTCAGAGGGAGGCCCATTCCCTCTCCACGCAAACTGAGGATGCTTTGTAACCAAAGCATCCTCAGCGATAGGATGGGAGACCACCAGGAGAGGTCAGGAGGAGGGGACAAGGGGTTGGCGAGAGCTGCTGGGGGCCAAGTGCAAGTCCTTCCTTCCTTCCTTCTTTCCTTCCTTCTTTTTCATTCCCCTTTCCTTCTTTTCCCTTCCTTGATCTCTTCCTCTTTCCTTATTTTTCTTTGTCTTTCCTCTTTTCCTTTCTCCTTTCCTGTCCCTTCTTGGATGCTCAAATGCAAAAGGGGAAACATTTCTCCTTTTGTTTTGTTTTGCTTTTAGTTTGTTTTGCTAACCCTCTGCCAGTGAAAACAGAGGTTGCGGGCCTCTTGTATTTGTTCTGGGTTTATCCCTGGCACAGCAGCTAAATTATTCCAGTAACATAATGCAGAGAACAGCCCCTAATACATTCCTACTGGTGTGGATCCACTCCAGCAGTGGGTTGCTGCTGGTTCAGCCAGGTTCAGCGAACCGGTAGCGGTGGCGGCAGGAGGTTCTGCCCACCTGCCTGGGACGCTTCTGCGCATGTGCAGAAGCATTGCACGCATGTGCAAGCGCGTGCGCAAACCGGTAGTGACAGGTTTTAGAACCCACTACTGATCCACTCGGTACCTGTCAGCAGCTAGAAGCCAATTTTTCCTGTGAAATCTTAGAGGGGTCCCTGCTACCCCATCTTCCATTTGTCTTTTGATAGGGACATGCCAGTGTTGGGATTGTAGCATTCCATGCGATTAGAACATGACACTTTTCACTCTCAATGTGTAAAGTTGCCACCACTGCTACCATCTGAAGACTCAGTGGTACCAAGGAGTGTCCATCAGCATATAATTTGTGCATATACTGTTGTTGTTCTCTGACCCATCTAGTGGCCAGGGCCAAATACCAATCTTTATTATTTGGAAACTGATCTGACCCTTTAGGATCTCCATTTCCATCACTCCTCCTTCCAAAAACAAGTGCATCCTGGGAAACCAGATTCCATTTTCTTTTACCAGGAAGAATCCAGTCTAATCCATGACATATGTTCATCTGAAGACAAAAATCCACATCCCATACACACAGCATTGCTGATGAGATTTCGATTTCTCTGTATGACCATGACAACTGTCCCTCCTTGGTTCTCGAGGGAGGGAAATTAACTCCCTCGGAGCAGGTCCGCAATTTGGGGGGCCTCCTAGATCCACAGCTAAAATTAGACCAACATCCCACTGCTGTGGCTAGGGGGGGCTTTTGCACAGGTTCGCCTGGTGCACCAATTGCGGCCATACTTGGAGAAGGAGGCTCTACTCACGGTCACTCATGCCCTTGTCACCTCCCGACTGGACTACTGCAATGCGCTCTACATGGGGCTACCCTTAAAGAGTATTCGGAGACTTCAGTTGGTGCAAAATGCGGCTGCGCGTGCTGTGGTGGGTGTGCCAAGGTACACCCACATTACACCTATACTCCGCCAGCTGCATTGGTTGCCCATTGGTCTCCGGATACAATTCAAGGTGTTGATCATCATCTTTAAAGCCCTTCATGGCTTAGGACCAGGTTACCTTCGGGACCGCATTCTGCCTCATAGTTCCCTTTGACCGGTTAGGGCCCACAGAGTGGGTCTCCTCCAGGTCCCGTCAGACGAACAATGTCGGCTGGCGGGCCCTAGGGGGAGGGCCTTCTCTGTGGGGGGCCCCGTGCTCTGGAACCAACTTCCCCCAGAGACCCGAACCATCCCCACCCTGCTGGCCTTCCGAAAAGCCATCAAGACATGGCTCTTCCTGCAGGCAGGGGGTTGAGACTAGTTCCATCTGAGCTCTCCCCCAGTATGTTTGATGGTGAATATTTTTAACTGGTCAATTTTTTTTAACTTTTTAACTTTGTTTTAATTGCTATTTATTATCTAATGTTCTTACATAATGCTGTACGCCGCCCTGAGTCCCTCGGGAGTAGGGCGGCATAGAAGAACCAAGAAATAAATAAATAAAATAAATAAATATTTGTTCATTGTTACGCTCACAAGCAACTCAACATTGCTTATTTTGTGTTTGGATTCTTACTGCATGTATTTCTATTTTTCCCAGTTTCATCCATCCTATTCTTTTAATAAAACCTCAAAATATATGCACACGGTCTGGTTTATTGGAGGATAGGTGGGTTTAGCTACATGTCAAGCTGCACACAGGGTACGTGTAGCGGGGACAGAACAGTTAACAAAATCATTGAAAGGGAACTCATGTCAGAGAAAGAGATTCTATGTATAGCAAAAATAATATTTTGAAATGTCTGTTGTAGTTACCTCAATGTACAGTATTTTAGAGGTCTACTGAAGATGACCTCATCTTATATGTAGCCCTGAAATGATGCCACCAAGTCTTAAAATTCTCGAAAACCCTGAAGAGATTCTAAAACCAATTCTAGAAGCAATCAATTGACTAGACCCGTGGTGGCGAACTATGGCACGCGTGCCAGAGGTGGCATGCGGAGCCATAGAAGCCGGCACGCGAGGGTTGCCCACCGGCAAACCGGAAGTGCGAAAAAACGCACTTCCGGTTTGCCGGTGTGCTGTTTTTTGCACTCCGGAGGGTTCAGCTCCCTGAAGCTCCGGAATGCAAAAAACTACAAAACGGACAAACCGGAAGTGCACTTTTTCGCACTTCCGGTTTGTCCGTTTTGTAGTTTTTTGCATTCCGGAGCTTCAGGGAGCTTCCCTAAACCCTCCGGAGTGCAAAAAACAGCATACCGGCAAACCGGAAGTGCGTTTTTTCGCACTTCCGGTTTGCCGGTTTCGTCGCCCCAGGCTCCGGTAAGCCTTTGCGCGGGGGTGGGGGTGTGTGCGCATGCACAGGGTGCAGCATGGGGGGGTGTTGTGCGCATGCGTGGGGGGGAGGGAATTGGTGTGGGTACGCGAGCGCGCGCCGCCCCCCCCTTTTTGGCACGCGTGACTAGCTCCTTGAATCATTCCTGGAAGCAAGGTGTCAGCACAGCTCAAAAAGGAGAGATGTTATATGGGCATATCAAGGGATGCTCATTTCCACCCACATCACTACATTCTGGAGCAGCAAAGGTTTCCAGATCATCTTTAAGGGCAGCCCCATGTAAAGCACATTGCAATAGTCAAGCCACAAGGTGACCAGGGCATGTATGACTCTCTCAAGGCCTCATAATCTAGGAAAGTGTGCAACTAGTGCACCTGATGAAATTGGCCAAAGATCTTCTAAGCCATAGTTGCCACTTACTCATAAATGAAAAACTGTAAATCCAGGAAAACCCCAATTGCACACTTGAATGGTGAAATGCAGCCACATCCAAAGTCAAAGTCGGAATATTCCCAGATCTCACAGTCAAAACTACCCACAGCCACTTGATCTTGATAGGGTTGAGGAGATAGTTCTTTCCCATCAAACACACAACCTCCAGGCACTGGGACAGAACATCAACAGTTTAACTTGGTCATGGTCAAAAGATATAATTGGATATCATCAGGATACAGATCATATCAAACTTCAAAACAGGTGATGATCTCTTCCAACAGTTTCATGTAAATGTTGAAAAAGAGGGAAGAGAGACTAGAACCCTGCGGCACCCCTCAAAGGAGGGGCCTAGGGGACAATCACCTTTTTTCATGACCCAGGAGGCCCTAGATTCAGGAAACAAGTAGATGAAGAGAGAGACCCCTATTTACTTCTTCAGGAGTCACTGGCTCTAACTCATCCCAGATCATACCCCTAGACCAGTGATGGTGAACCTTTTTTTCCTCGGGTGCCAAAAGCGCGCCTGCGTGCGCTATTGCACAAGCTCAAGTGCCCACACCCATAATTCAATGCTGCCTCGCCCCCCATGCATGTGCGCACGATCCCCCCCCGCTCCCCCGTTTCCCAACTTCGGGTGGGCCTGGTAGGTCCATTTTTCGCCCTCCCCAGAGGCTCCCCAGAGCCTGGGGAGAGCGAAAACACCCTCTCCTGCCCCCTTGGAGGCCTTCCAGAGGCCGAAAACGCCCTCCCAGAGCCTCCACGTGAGCCAAAAATCAGCTGGCCAGCGCGCACATGCGTGCTGGAGCTGAGCTAGGGCAACGGGTCACGTGCCGGCAGATATGGCTCCGCGTGCCACCTGTGGCACGCGTGCCATAGGTTCGCCATCACTGCCCTAGACCATATATATCCCAGCTATCTCAGCCTGCTCTGGCCAGTCAGAGTCCAATCTAAGTCTAGCTTTATCCACCACATAGTCTGAATAATCCTCACAATGGCCTAGCAGATGTTCCAGAATGCCCTCCCTACCCAATAGGAACCTGATCATCCTAACTAGGGCCACTAATGGCTATCATTGCGGTATCATGGCAAACTAATAGAAAAACAGTTTGGGACACTATTTCTTTACATGGTGACCACTACAAGGCTTGTTTATGCTAAGCATTGGAAGGAAAGGGGGATATTTACTGTCAAAAAGAAGATTTTAAAATTGACTAAATTAGCAGAGATGGTAAAATTAACTGCTTTGATTAGAGACAATAGATTAGACAAGTTTATAAGAGACTGGAAGCCGTGCATGGCTCTATACATCGAATACAATAATAGATCATCTTTCCGCATTCAGCCAGGATGCACTTTTTTAATGTTTAATGTTAGATGTATTTAATATTTGGATTTTTTTCTTTTTTGTACACAGTTTTTTGTTTTTGTTGGTGTCAGATGTTTGTTAGTTTGTTTTTTCTTTCTTTGTCTTTGTTTTGTATTTTATATTTTGAGATAAAGAATAAATATGTTAAAGGAAGGATTAAAGTGAGAATCTCTCTCCTGGTTCTAACAAGAAAAAGGACAAAATCAAAGAGAGAAAGCCAATCTATTTTCACTGCATTGCTTTATTTCACAATCTTTTCTCATCCCATTTAATTTACACGTTGTATTCACCCTTCAAACATTCTGACAATATATGTAAAAGTATCTCTACACACAATCAATCTCCTTTACTGAAATATAATTCAGAAGAATATACCGTATTTTTCGGACTATAAGACGCACTTCCACCCCCCCACCCAAAAGTGGGTGGAAATGTCTGTGCATCTTATAGAGCCTGGTGAAGCCTGGTCAGCTTCACCACAGCCTGATTTAGAACAAGCAGCTGATTGGCGGTTGGATCAGCCTCCCGGAATACCGATGATCAGCTGTTCCAGGCTGTGGGGATCGCCGCCGCCTATCTCCACCTCCGCGTACCCCATTTTTGACCTCCTGCGCCCCATTTTTGGCCTCCGCGTGTCCTGTTTTTGGCCTCTGCATGCTCCATTTTCATTCTCCACATGTCCCATTTTCCACGCATCCCGTTCAGTGGCGATAGGCGGTGGCGGTGATTTCCACCACCGGGAATGGGGCAAAAATGGGGCGCGTAGAGGCGGCGTTAGGTGGCAGCAATCCCTGCAGCCTGGAACAGCTGATTGTCGGTATTCCGGGAGGCCGATCCAACCACCAATCAGCTGCACATGCTAAATCAGGCTGTGCTGAAGCTGACCGGGCTGTTTGCTGCAAGGAGGCAAATTGCTGGGAGGCAGAGGCAGATTTTTTTTCTTGTTTTCCTCCCCAAAAGCTAGGTGTGTCTTATAGTCTGGAGCATCTTATAGTCTGAAAAATAAGGTATACATTGTCAAAGTATGTAGCCCCACTATTTGAATCTTGGCTATTCAAAGAAGTTGCCTGGGTAGTGGGTTTTTTAAACTTCTAAATGTACTACAGTCATGTTCCCTGTTAAAACAACATTCCCGGCATCTCCATTGCTGGGCGAAGACAGCCAAAGGAGCACTGTACAAAAAAGAAAATGCTCACTGAATTGTACACATTGAGCTCCGAGGAGAGTTAACAGTTCTTGTTGCAGGCTCCTGGCTATAGTTTACAATATCCGCTTTCACTACATTCTGTCAAAAGAGAAGAAAAGAAAAACAGAAGAGGTTACAGCAAGTGAATCCAAAGGGGGGAGAAACTGTTTCAAAGTGCTAATAAAACATTTCACAATAAAGATCATGGTATGAAATGTAGAGCATTGAAACAAGTCAGACATGCTGCAGTACTTTTCTCTCAGAAAACGTGCATAAGGATTTTGACAAAGGACAAAATAAGAGCATTTTGAATGCTTTTATACATAAGCAATGGTGACAGTTCTGCCTTCTTTATTCCAATTAAGAGGTTCTAGCCCATAAAATTTGTCAGTTTCGCAAGCATTTTTTGTTTTCACTATTCATGAGTACTAATGTACACTAATCAAACAGATAGTAAAGAAGAAAGGGAATGCAGACACAAAACAGGTTATGTAGAAAGTACAGATAGGATCAGTCAAAAAGGACTCAAATGTTTATACATCAACACACAAAGTATGAGGAATAAACAGGGCGTCAGGGTTCCAAGTAACATATCCATAGCAAACAAAACTCAGAGACAGGTAGATTCCTCAAAAAATAAGTTTATTGGATATTTTGTATTGGCATGGACTGGTGAAAACTGACTCTGAATATTCCCGCAGTTTTCACCTAATTAAAATTAAAAGTTTGTCACTTTCCCAAAACAACCGGTCACATGGCCCAATCAGGATACAGTTCAGTTGCTAGGTGACATCAGTTCCCTCCTTCCGAACACCTGCAGGAATGTCCTTGGTTCACAAGAGAAAGTGTCATCGGAGCTTGAATCTGCGGAGGAAGACGAGCTGGAACTGGAGCCGACAGAGATCAAGGGGGCGGCTTCGTTGGCTTGGGAGGAAAATGGAGAGGAGCAGGCCCAGTCAGGCCAGGGTCTTTCAGGATTGGGACGGCTTGTAGGCAGGGAGGAAGGGGGACATGATGACCAAGAGAAGCTAAGCAGTGAATATGAGAGACAGAGTTCAGGCGATGAGCAAGTACCATCCCCTCTAGATCCTCAAGCACGGAGAGTGGAGAAAAGGCGAGAATCGCGCAAACTGACCTGACTACTCGGGAGGAGAGTGCCCCGCCCCTCTTCACAAGGCACACATGGGGACTGAAACTTAAGGAGACGCTGTGGGGAGGGGCATTTGTCAGGAACAAATGCTGAATTAATGGAGTATTGAGTGCCGACATATGAACTTTCCTGGATTCCTTGCATTCTTTCTGGATTACTTGCCTTGCTCCTTTGCTTCCTGGACTCCTCAACTTGCCCTGCTGGATTTCTTGCTTTGCAGCCATGGTGCTCACAGCGTTGGACTGGACTATTTGCAGCCAGAGGCTGCTTGAGGTGTATGTGTGTGTGTGTGTGTGTGTGTGTGTGTGTGTGTGTGTGTGTGTGTGTGTGTGTGTGTGTGTGTGATCATTTTGCTCTGGGATGTGTCAAAAATGTGGGAGCGTTTGAGGAAATTTGGAGCAATAAAGGGGCGGTTTGAACTGCCAGCTGGCTGTATTACCTCTTGCCCCCTCCCTGTGCTTTCACCTCATAATGTGTCTCCCCCTCCTCCACAATTGGTTTTGGGGCTGCCCGATCTACCAGCTTGATCTGGGAGCCTACTGCTGGCTTTAACAAGCTACTGTGAAAGACCAGATGCACTTTCCCTAGCAAGTGGGGGAGTTTAAGCTGCACGGTAACGGGGTTAATCACTTTCACTATAGAAAAAGGTCCTATACAGGTTAACCATTGAACCATATTATATTGCTAATAAATTCACTGGAATTAGGAATAACTCCAGTGTTGTGATGAAGGATAAGAATGGGAAGCTTTTGATCACCCAAAATGAGGAAAACAAAAGATGGGTTGAACACTTCCAGGGAACTCTTAATCAGTCAAACCCATCTCTTATATACAACCTTAATGAAGAGTGCACCCAGGGGTGAAATTCAAAATTTTTCCCTACCGGTTCTGTGGGCGTGGCTTGGTGGACGTGGCAGGGGAAGGATACTGCAAAATCCCCATTCCCTCCCCACTCTGGGGCCAGCCAGAGGTGGTATTTGCCAGTTCTCCGAACTACTCAAAATTTCCGCTACCGGTTCTCCAGAACCTGTCAGAACCTGCTGGATTTCACCCCTGAGTGCACCCAAGAAAAGCTTCAGGTAAAATTACAACTGAAGACGTAAAGATTGCAATTAGAAGCCTTAAAAACCACAAGGTAGCTGGCTTAGATAAGATAACCACAGAGATCCTAATACAGCCTGTGATGAAAGAACTGACAACATTGTTTAATAAATGTTGGCAAAATGGTGTAGTTGCAGAGGACTGGAGAAGAAGGGCTATTGTTACAATCACCAAGAAAGATAATATTTCAAAATGCACCAATTGGTGGGGCACTACTTTCTCTTTGGTGCCGGAAAGAAAGACCTTTTGCATAATTCTCCTTTAGGCAGCTGCAAAGTGCCATATACCAATGTCTGAGAGAAGAACAAGCTGGATTTTGCTGTGGAAGGTCCTGCTGTGAACAAATCTTCATCTTAAGAAATATGCATAGAACAGTGCATTGAATATCAATATCTGCTGGTCATTAATTTTATTGATTTTAAGAAAGCATTTGACAGTGTCCACCAAGAATCTGTCTGGCGGATCCTACCTTTATACAGTGTACCAACAGTCTTTATTACTATCTTTAAGGACTTATACCTATGATCAAGCTGCTGCATTAAGACCTAAAATGGACATACAAACTTCTTCAAAATTACTACAAAGTTAGACATGGCTGTATTCTGTCACCGCTCTTCCTCCTCATGGCCCTCAACTATGTTATGCAACGAACAACACGCACTAGAAAAGACATTCATTATTCTGACCAAACCACCTTGGCGACCCTGGATTTTGCAGATAATACTGAATTACTTGAGGAAGATGAGAAAAAACTACAATTGTCTTAGATCAGGGGTGAGAAACTGGCAGCCCGCAGGCCGGATGCACAATGCACAGTCCACACCCACCCTGGCTCCGGAAAGGCAAAAACTTCACGATACATCATGTGACATCACGTGATGCAATTGAGTTTGACACCCATGCCTTAGATGAAGTAGCAACCAAAATTGGCCTCAGGATAAGTGCCGAGAAATCATAAATCATATACAGTATGTGAGCTCCACCACACAGATACAAAGAAAAACACTTAGATCACAACAACTTGAGGAAATAGAAAGATTTGCCAATCTGGGTAATATAATCGCACAAAACAGAGATGCAGAAACAGATGTCAAATGCTGCATTGGAAAAGCAACAGGTGTTTTCCAGAGTATTAATAAAATCTGGTCCTCGTCATCTATATCACTGAAACTTAAATTCTATTTGCTTGTCTCTATAATGATCCCAACAGCTATTTATCACAGTGAGACTTGGAAGGATTCACCGAGTGTTAACAACAGTCTCAATATCTTCCAACAAAGGTGCCTTCATCGAATCCTAAATATTCACTATTTTGATCATGATAATAACGAAGAAGTCTCCAAAAGAGTTTCTCCTGAAAATTACATAACATAGTCGCATGGAGAAGACTCCAACTTGCAGGTCATATGTTCCGTATGGAGAATAATAAAATTCTCAAGATGGCAATGAGATGGATCTACCCTGACACTAAACAACCAAGAGGACGTCCTCAAAATACATGGCAAAGAACACTCATAGACAACTTAAAGACTTTAAACATCATATGGGAAGACGCTGATGTACTTGTCCAAAACCGAAAATATTGGAGATCCCTTGCTGCCTGATATGCTGCGTAGCGTGGGAGGAACTAATGCTAAGAATGCTAAAAGACAACCTCAGTTTATATTGTTCAAGATATGATCTAAAGCAGTGGTTCCCAAACTTTTTCAGTCCACTGCCCCCTTGGTGCTACAAACTCATCCTCACCGCCCCCCAACCCACCCCCTCAGGTGGGCGTGGCTTAGTGGTCAGGCGACCAGGTGGGCGTGGCCAAATTGTAAAGTGTGGTGAAACTCACTTAACAACACTCTTGCTTAGCAACCAAAATGTTAGGCTCAATTGTGGTCATAAGTCTTTCTTTCGTTCTTTCTTTCTTCTCTACCTTCCCCCTTCTTTCTTTCTTTTTCTTTCTGTCTTTCTTCCTACCTTTTTTTTCTTTCTTTCTTTTCTTTCTTTCTGTCTGTCTTCCTTCCTTCCTACCATCTTTTCTTTCTGTCTGTCTGTCTTCCTTCCTACCATCTTTTTCTTTCTTTCTGTCTTCCTTCCTTCCTACCATCTTTCTTTCTTTCTTCCTCCCTCCCTCCCTTTCTTTCCTTTTTCTTTCCTTCCCTCCCTTTCCTTCCTTTTCTTTCTTTTTCTGTCTGTCTGTCTTCCTTCCTTCCTACCATCTTTCTTTCCGTCTTCCTTCCTTCCTCTTTCTTCCTTTCTTTTTCTTTTTCCTTTTTCTTTCCTTCTTCCCTCCCTCCTTTCTTTTTCTATCTGTCTTCCTTCCTTCCTTCCTACCATCTTTCTTCCTTCCTTCCTTCCTACCATCTTTCTTTCTCTTTCTTTCTTTCTTTCTTTCTTTCTTTCTTCTTTCTTCTTTCTTTCTCTCTTTCCTTCTTCCCTCCCTCCTTTCTTTTTCTATCTTCCTTCCTTCCTTCCTACCATCGTTCTTTCTTCTTTCTTTCTTTCTTTCTTTCTTTCTTTCTTTCTTTCTTTCTTTCTTTCTTTCTTTCTTTCTTTCTTCCTTCCTCCCTCTCTCTTTCTTTCTTTCCTTTTTCTTTCCTTCTTCCCTCCCTTCCCTCCTGCCAGCCATGGCCAGGCCGCCGCCGCCACTCACCCAGGCCGATGGCTTGGTAAGCGTTCTCCGGGTCGTGCACCAGGTCGCAGAGCGCTATCAAGGCCAGCTGCCATGTCAGCAGCTCGGGGTGCTGCAGCTTTTCATTGAGCTTGGGGAGACCTTGCCGGCTGAAGGCCAAAGGCGCCTTGGTGGAGTCAATGTCGGGGGGCAGCTGGGCTGAGATCCGCGGGTGCGTCATGCTGGAGGGGAGCCGCTGAATTGTGCATGCCGGGTTGCTAGGCGCCAGGGACGCCGGGCAGGAAAGTCCGCGCACACGCAGGTTCCACAGCAGGGCCTTTCCGTGGGTCTGCGAGCGCTCGCCTGAGCAGCTTCAGGAGCGGTCGGCTTCCCTCATCGCTGTGCCGCGCTCAGTACCTAGCACTTGTAACTCAGTCACATTCCATGCTCTTGTGTGCAGGGCAGCCCATTCTGAAAGAAAACATCTCGTGTTTCGTTCAGAATGGGCTACCCTGCACACAAGAGCGAGGAACGCGAGAGAGCTTCAAGTGCTAGGCAGGACGCCCATCACGCGGTGGGATGCAGTGTGGGGTGACCAGTCGTGCGGGGTGGAGCGGAGCCTGGGCGGGGGCTGAGCGGGCCATGTGACGGGCATCATACCTAGCACTTGTAATTCCGTCGCATTCCACGTTCTTGTGTGCAGGGCAGCCCATTCTGAAAGAAAACATCTCGCGTTTTCTTTCAGAATGGGCTGCCCTGCACAAAAGAGCGAGGAACGCGAGGGAGCTTCAAGTGCAAAAGCATGGCGAACCACCTACCGCCCCCCTGGCCCCTCTCACCGCCCCCCTGTCACCAACCTTGCCTTTCACCGCCCCCTAAGGGTTCCCACCACCCCCTGGGGGGCAGTACCGCCCACTTTGGGAACCACTGATCTAAAGTTAGAAGGGATTAGAATCCCCGGATAGCTTGACTTCCAAATGAGTAGCAGGATCTTATCAGGGAGCTGCAATAGAACCAGTTACATGGTTAACTTCCTTAGATATCGAATTATAACATCTATCCCATTGAAAGTCTATGGCTCCATATTATGGCGATTTTATTATGGTTTTATGCTAAACCTTGTGTTGGCAACCCACGGCCTCGGAGCCGCATGCGGCTCTTTGACCCCTCTCCTGCGGCTCCCTGCCAACCCAGTCGCACGACCTGCTGTCCACCCCGAGACACTGGCCTAACCCATCGGTGGCCAACGCCAACCTCGCTAACACGAGGGCTGGTGGGGTGGGAATGGGATCCGATAGGACGGTACGATAGAAAGGGTTGACAGGCTCGCAGCTGAGTGAGCATGAGCCGCAGTGGACGGCTTCCCCAAAGATGACCCTCCTCCTTCTCACGTGACCCCCTAGCCGGCTGTTGTGGGGATGGGAGGGCGCGCATGAGTGGAGATACCCTCCTCAAGCAAGCGGCTGGGCTCGGCCAAAGTGCAGCCTTGGTCAGGGCCAGCCTCCTCAGAGTAAAGAAGCTCAGGGCAGCAGGAAAGGGGGGCTAGCCCCACCGAACTTTACATGCCCACTCTGGGAATAAGGCTTGGAGAAAGCCGTAGCAGCCTCGCCAAAGACCCGCCAGGTCAACCAGCCCGCTCCATGTGCCTTTGCTGCGCTTTGCCAAGCCCGGCTGCTCACTTGCGGAAGGTATCCCTGTGTGCACGAGAGATGGTATCCTCGCTCGTGCGCATGTGCGCACATAAGGAAGAGAAAGAGAAATGAGAGAAAAGGGGAGGAAAAGAGAAAGAGAGAGAGATGAGAAAATGATGAAGGGAGAGAATGAGAGAGAGAAAAAAGAGAGAAAAATAGAAATGGAAGGGAGGGAGGGAGGGAGGGAGGGAGGGAGGGAGACAGAGCCATTTCCCACAGAAAACACCGGGAGCCACAAAATCTGGGAAGGTGTGGCTGGGAGGTCATGTGACTGGGTGGGAGTGATGTTGAGTTGGCCATGCCCATCCAGGTTTTGTGGCTCCTGGTGTTTTCTTTTCTGTGGGAAACGGGCCCAAATGGCTCTTTGAGTGTTTAAGGTTGTAGACCCCTTTGCTAAACTAATATATTACCTCCTATATTGTGTGTGTATGTATAAACACACACACACACACACACACACACACACACACACACATCATCCTCATCCTCATTTTAGCCATTGTCTAGCCACTGCAGGATTAAAGCCTCTTCCTCATGTTTCCAATTTAGGTCTCTTTCGTGGATGCTTTTGGTCAAGTAGAATCTGTTCTATGACTGCCTTGGTCCACCAACCATCAGTTGTTCTTGCTATATGACCAATCCATTTCCATTGCAATTCTTTTACTCTCTTGATGATATTATATACTTTTGTTTGTTCTCCATGGCATCCTCCAGCTCTACGATTGAGTTACATTTAGTAACATTTAGGACCGCCTCCCTGCTAACAGCCCAGTTCTTCAACTCAATCCTAGCCCTGAAGGACACTCTGGAGATTTCTCCTTAGCTTAATTTCAGTTAGGATTATTAGTGAAGAAAACTCCCTGCTTTTTTGCCACTGGGCAATTCTTAGCTTCTCATTCCATTGAGAACTGCTGTCAATTCGATCAGCTGTTTGGCGGTACTCTCTGCGGCTGCGGATCGAGCGGGGGCAGCTGCCCTCACCGCTTCGATCGTCAGAGGCTAGCTCTGGGCTCAGGGCTGGCCAGTTTGGACTTTTGGACCTCGCCTTCTGTGAGTGTGGTCTGGCCACGGCTCCTTGGCTCTCCGCTGAAGCGGACTGCAGCTTTGAGGAGGTGGTCGGCCATTTTGAAGCACCTTCCTGGCCGACGGAAAAAAAATGGTCCTTTTGAAATTCAAGCTTCTGGAGCTTGCAAGCTTGCTGGCTGTACTGGAAACAAGAAAAAAGCACTTTCCTGCCTGAGAGGACATTAGTGAGCCTCTGGCCGATTTTTCCTTGGCTCCCCACCCTGGGCGGTTGGCAGCTTTGAGGTAGCGGCCATCTTTTTTTGTTGGTTTTGGTGCCAAAATCTTCATTGTCGGCTTCCCTCGGTTCTTCCTATGCGATTGCCTTACCTTGACTGCAGCATTGCAAGTGTTATTATTGCAGACCATGGTGCCAGTTTTCCCCTTGGCTCTCCTTTGGATCGAGCTTAGAGGGGGTTTGCCATTTGAGCCCAGTCACCGGCTCCCTTTTTCCGGAAGCCATTTTGGAAGATTTGGCTTGCAGGAGGGTGCTTGGTGTCCTCAGTCTTCTGGCAGAGCTGGCAAGGCTTCGGCCAAGCCAAGATCGGCCAGCCTGGCAGCCGCCACCAAAATAAAAGCAAAGACAAAGGCTCAAAAGAAGGCATCTAGGGTGGAGAAAAGGCCACTAGACAGCGCCAGAAGGCACTGGACAGAGAGTTTGATCGTTATAAGAAAGCGGCCATAGAACAGGGCCTATCACCACTTCACTCATTGGCCATCCCAGGTGGCCTCATCACACCTATCGTTGGGTCAGAGCAGCAACAAATTGACCTCTCCTTTCTGCCTGCCAGATCCCGGTCTCCTTTCACGGGGAACAATCAGGTCTCCACTCAAGTGGGCACGGCCGCCCAGCTGGAGGCCCAACCTCAGGGCGTTCCCGTAGAAAAGGTGCACCTTGGGTGCACATAGGCGAACTCCGCAGGCATCTTTCACTCCGACGGCTGCAGGGCTCCATCAGGGGGGGTTTCCTAGAGCAGGAGGTGCCCTCCTTCCTCAGGCAGTGGATCGCCCAGGTAGTTTGGGAGGAGGCTTCCCAGGGTCTCCAACAGGCTCATCAGCTCCCGTGCCAGGGGCAGGCCTTAGGGGTCACCAGAAACCTTTGGGTTCCCCCCAGAGAGGCCCTCTTCTCATCCGGTGGAACCAGCCTTCAGGATGGGTACACCTCAACCAATCAGCTTGAGGACCGAGCCAGTCAATTTGAATAACCTGTAGGATCCGCCTTCTGTTCCCCAGATCTGACGAATCCTGACGACTGGACTCAGACGTGGTTACTCAGTAACTGTTAACTGAGTGAACTCCTGCTATCAGAGACTAAGGATACTAGGAAGGAGGTTACTAATAGGGAGAAATTGAAAGCTCTAGAGAATATATATATATATATATATATATATATATATATATATATATATATATATATATATATATATATATATATATATATATATATATATATATATATATATATATATATATATATATATATATATATATATATATATATATATATATATATATATATATACACATTTGTACAAGGGTGGGAGCTGAAGGCTGGTTCCACCAGATGAGAAGAGGCGTTCAGGTAAGAAGGCAATGCCTATTCTAGTATGTCCCATCCTGGGGTGGAACCAGCCTTCAGAATGGGACATACTAAAGCAGAGGTCCCAGGGAGGGGAAGTGGCAATTTCTGCCCCTACTGAATGTCAATTACTTGTTGTAACACCCTTCTGCCAAAAGCTGCATCGCTCAAGGCAAATATGTCTATCTTGTAGTGTTGAATGAATTGGGATGGTTGAGCCCATGTTACCACTCGACAGACCTCTTCTAGAGACACCTGTGTGTTCCAGGCTGCTGAAGTGGCTGCACTTCTGGTGGAATGCGCGTTGATTCCTGCCGGTGCGGGCATATCGCTTAGTTCGTATGCTTTGGCAATGGTGCTCCTGATCCAGCACCCTATGGTGGCAGAGGATGCCCGATTTCCCAAGGATTGGGCATGGAACCCCATGAAGAGGGCCTCAGTTCTCCTGATGTTCTTAGTGCTGTTTAGGTAGACCTTGAGAGCCCTTCGCACGTCTAGCATATGCCACCGACCTCAGAAGGGTGCATTGGTCGTATGCAGAAGGAGGGAAGTATGAGCTCCTGGGATCTGTGGAAGAGAGAATTCACCTTGGGGATGAATGATGGATCGATTCTAAGGGTTACCTTATTTGGTTGAAAAATGCACAGATCTCTCCTGACTGATAATGCTGAGAGTTCGGAGATGTGACAGGCTGATGTGATGGCCACCAGAAAGGCTACATTCATAGTTAGATGACATAGTGATGCTTCTCTGAGGGGGTCGAAAGGAGGCCCCATGAGGGATGACAGAACCCTCTGCAGATTCCAGGTAGGATACCGGTGCACTGTTGGTGGATACAAGTTGGTTGCCCCCTTGAGGAAACGCCGAATGGCTGGGCACTGGGACAGAGAATCATATTTATCACAAGCCAAAACAGAAGAAAGGGCTGACACCTGCCTGCTAAGTGTGTTAGGCGATAGTCCCTTATTGAGCCCGTGCTTTAGGAATCTCAGCACCTTGGGGAGTGGAATGCACACTGGTGAGAGACCTTCCTTGCTGCACCATGTGCAGAAGGTCTTCCACGTTGCCGAATAAATGCGATTTGTGGAAGAGCGCCGGCTTGCCTGCATGATGAGCACGACGGCCTGATCATAATCCTGGCTCAGTAAGTCGCGCCGCTCTATTTCCATGCAGTCAGTTGTAACCAAGCCGGGTCCAGGTGTAGGATGCTCCCCTGTGACAGCAAGTCATCTGACGCGGGCAAGCGCCAGGGTCGTGAGACCGAAAGATCCTGGAGGTCTGCAAACCACGCTCTCCGAGGCCAGAAGGGGGCTACGAGGATTATCTCCGCTCGCTCTACTAGGATCTTGTGGATGAGCTCCGGTATCACCGGAAGTGGGGGAAAGTGTATAGGAGACCCTAGGGCCACGGCTCCGCCCCTGGCGACGGAAACCAGCAGAAGAATATCGGTAGGTGGGAATTGGCCGGAATCGCAAAGAGATCCACCAGTGGGTGTCTGAATCTCTGAGTTATCAGATGGAAAATGTTGGGATGTAGGCTCCACTCCGCTTGATCCACTTGGGTGCGGCTGAGACAGTCCGCTTGAGCATTGTGGATCCCTGATATGTGATCTGCTGTGAGTGACTGCAAGTGTTTCTCTGCCCACAGGCCCAGTCTCATGGCCTCGGCCTGGAGGGACCTGGACCTGATGCCCCCCTGTCGATTGATGTGCGCTTTTGTGGACTAGAATGTCGGACCCCGAGATCAGGGGTTGAAAGTGTTTTAGAGCCAGGTGCACTGCTCTCAACTCTAGCCAGTTGATGGAGTGAATGGCCTCCCCTGCTGACCACTGACCTTGAGCTATGACTCCTTCTGAGTGGGCACCCCAGCCTGTCAGGCCCGCATCTGTTGTCACTGTCCTTCTGTGAGCGATTCGGAATGAGGTGCCTTCGGATATTGCTGAGGAATTCCACCAGGTGAGTGATCTTCGAACCTGTGGGGGAAGTTGAACCTTCATAGAGGATGAGCCCTGTTTCGCTTTCTGGAAAGGTAGGAGGAACCATTGGAGTTCCCTTGCATGGAGACGAGCCCATGGCGTGCTTGCTATGCAGGAAACCATCTTCCCCAGCAGGGAGGATAGAGATTCCAGGGAAGATTCCTGGTCACCCTGGACCTGAGATACTAACTGTCTAATACTGTCCTGTCTCTCTGGTGAGAGGTAAACTGTGCAATCTAAGGAATTGATAACAGCTCCTAGGTGCTGAATGGAGGTGGACGGCTGGAGATGACTCTTTTCCCTGTTAATGGAAAAATTGTGGTTCTGGAGCGTCTCCATGATAATATCTATGTGCTGTGAGGCCAGGGCCCTAGAGGTTGCGTGCACCAGAATATCGTCCAGGTAACAATGGATGCTAACTGACCTTGTGCGTAAGCTGGCCGCTAAGGCCGCCATTATCTTAGTGAAAACCCTGGGCGCTGATGAAAGCCCAAAGGGAAGAGCCCTATACTGAAAATGCTGTTTGCCATAACAGAAACGCAGGAAGCGTCTGTGGGGCTTGTAAATGGGGACATGGAGGTATGCCTCCATTAGGTCTAGGGATGCCAAGTAGTCCCCCTGATGTATTAAGGAAAGGATGGAAGATAGGGAATGCATTTTAAATCTCTTATAAACCAGGTACTGATTCAATCTTTTTAGGTCCAAGATGGCTCTCCACCCGCCGGAGGCTTTGGGAACCACAAAAAGTATTGAATAGAAACCCAGCCCTCATTGGGAGGTGGGCACTGGCTGTATGGCCCTGATGGAGGCTAGATGTTTAATAGCTTCCTAGTTGTGGTGCCCACATACAGGTACTGAATGTAAAATAGTAAGTTGTTGTATAAAGTTATAATGTTGTTAAAAGGAACTGTTTAAACAAGTAAGTATAGAGCCAGACAGCTTTTAAAATGTGTGGTAAGTAGAAAGGGGGAGGTGTTTATCCCAGTGCTCCAGAAGAGAGGGGGATAGATGACATCATAAGAGACAGCCAATCGAATCATAGATAGCAGGGCCAGGAACTATAAAAGGCCTGGTTGAGGGAGATGTAGAGCTCTCTATTATGTTATGTGATAATTGCCAAAGGAGGGAAGTTTCAGTGAGAAGAGCTGTGAAGAAAGTTCTCTGTCTGTATTAGTGAGAAGAGCTGAAGAAATCTCTCTGTTTTGTGTGAACTTCCATGAGGGAAGAATTTAGTGAGAAGTGCTTTGAAGAGCTGAGGGAAGCTCTGTTATGTGGTAAATCCCAGGAGGGAAGGCTGAGTGTGGAGAGCTGAGGAGCTCTGTGTGACTTCCAAAAAGGGAAAATTTATAGAGAAAAGATAGGCCCTAGGCCAGTGATGGCGAACCTATGGCACGGGTGCCACAGGTGGCACGCGGAGCCATTATCTGCCGGCACGCGAGCCGTTGCCCTAGCTCAGCTCCAGCGTGCATGTGCATGCCCGCCAGCTGATTTTTGGCTCGCGCAGAGGCTCTGGGAGGGTGATTTCAGCTTCCAGAGGGCCTCTGGGGTGGCAGGGGGGAGCATTTTTGCCCTCCCCAAGCTCCAGGAAAGCCTCTGGAGACTGGGGAGGGCGAAAAAATGGGCCTACCGGGCCCACTGGAAGTCATGAAACGGGGGAGTGGGGGGGTCACACACGCATGCGCAGGGGGGTGGGGCAAGTGGGGGGCTTTGAATTATGGGTGTGGGCACGCACGTGTGTGTGATAGCGCGCACAGACACTATTTCGGCACCCGAGGAAAAAAAGGTTCGCCATCACTGCCCTAGGCAGTTCTGTGGGAAGCAGGAGTCAGGGTCAGGGAACAAGATTGATTGATATATATTGGGTAATTTGTAGATAGAGATAAACGGTGAAACGTGCTCTTATCTATAGGCCTAGAAACAAAGAAGAATTGGATTTGCTTAGATTTAGTCAGGAAAACAAAGAGAGTCTGAAGGGAAGAAAAGAAAAAAAGAATTAAATAGCTGCTTGTGGTTTTGACAAATTCACTTGACAATTACTGAGAAGTTGTATTTAAATAAACTGTTTACTAGTTTGTTAAAGAAACGTGTCAACGTCTGTCTATTCCTCACATAAAGCAAATCTCAAACAATCCTGCAGATCTTAGAGATATTGTAAATGTAAAAGCAAGCCTCTAAAGAGAGAGAGAAGTGAAACAGAGGGTGCAACCCTTGGTCAGGGAGATATAAAAGGAAAATTAAACACAAATCGCTACCAAGACATATCGAACAATAAACCTGACTGGAAGGGGACGGGTGGCATCCCACCGCTACCACCAGTTGCGGGGGATAAACACCTCCCCCTTTCTACTTACCATACATTTTAAAAGCTGTCTGGCTCTATACTTACTTGTTTAAACAGTTCCTTTTAACAACATTATAACTTTATACAACAACTTACTATTTTACATTCAGTACCTGTATGTGGGCACCACACTCCATGAGTTTGCGCTTGGAGTAAATGAAGGAAACGGAACACTTAATGAAAAATCTAGGGGGAAATGATTGAAAATCCAACTTCAGTCCCTGCCCATGGTATTACGTACCCAAGAGTCCTGAGTTGAATGCTCCCAGGTCTGCCAAAATTTGGCCAGCCTGCCCCCTATTGGAGCGTTACTGGGCCTACCATCTACCCCTCCGGAAGGGCCTGCCTGCTTCCCCCTGCCTCCCCTATCTGCCTGTCTTTGGCGGAAGGAATACCGACCTGGGGATCGGGAGAACGAAGATCCCTGGCCAGATGCACGAAAGGACCGACAGCTGTAGGGTGTGGATTTTGGAAACCCCCTGTGTGTGATGGTGGGCAAAATTTTCCTCTTGTTGCTGGTCTCCACGAGGAGGCTCCAGCGAGGCCCCAAAGAGAGGTCCTCCTCTGAAGGCTCCAGCTGCCAGCTTCCACTTGTGGCGTGGATCTGCCTGCCATCTCTTGAGCCAGTTTAATCGTCTGGCCACTATCAAGGAGTTCATGGCCCTGGCTGCGAAACACGAAGCCTGTAGGGAGAAATCCGCCCAGAACTGAACTGCTGCAAAGACCTTATTGAGATCCTTCTGTGCTCTTGTGTTGGAAGAAGGGATGTGCTCCTGTATCTGCTCCAACCACGAGAGGGTAGCACGGGTGAAGGAGGAGGAGGTAGAGGATGCTCTGACTGCCCAAGCCGCTGACTGGAAGTTCTTTACCAAGATCTGCTCCATACGTTTCTCCTCCTGTCTCAGGATCTCCTCCACCTCTCCTGGAACTGCTGTGGAAGAATGTAATGCCCTAATGGGGGCATCCACTGCTGGGACTGAAAGTAAATCGGAGAGATTAGAAGCCACATTGTAGAACTTCTTGTCCTGCGAAGAGGTGGATGGACCCGAAGCCGGAGTAGGCCGATGGCTTTCCACTGCCTCTATGAACAACTGTGGGATAGGAACAAAATCCACCTCTGGCTTGGCCTCTAGAAAGAAAGGGTTAGACTGATCCTCTGTGGGAGGTTCTGTGAAAGGTTTTGGCAGTTTAATTCCTGCTACTGCTTGAGCTTTGAAGAGTAGGGATTTGAACAGAGCAGGAGGAAAAAGCCCAGTTGGGGGAGGAACCTCTTTGGGTGTCCTCTCATCCTCAGAGACCCCATTTGGAATCCTGTGGGGCTTCATCGTTATGTTCAGATTCAAAATACACATACAAACTGGGTGAAACCACACTCAATAGCAGCGATTGCGAGAGGGATCTTGGAGTCTTGGTAGACAGCCAACTAAATATGAGCCAGCAGTGTGCAGCAGCAGCCAAAAAGGCCAACACAGTCCTGAGCTGCATAAATAGAGGGATACAATCAAGGACCAGAGAGGTACTAGTACCACTCTATAAAGCCTTGGTCAGACCACACCTAGAGTACTGCATCCAGTTTTGGTCACTACAAAAAAGACATTGAAACCCTAGAGAAAGTGCAGAAGAGAGCAACCAGGATGATAAAGGGTCTGGAAAATAAAACATACAAAGAGCGGTTGCAGGAACTGAGCTTGGCCAGTCTGGCGAAGAGAAGGACCAGGGGTGACATGATAGCAGTGTTCCAATACTTGAGGGGCTGCCACAGAGAGGAGGGGGTCAGGCTGTTCTCTATGGCACCAGAAAGCCAAACAAGGAATAACGGATGGAAGCTGACCAAGGAGAGATTCAACCTGGAAGTGAGGAGAAACTTTCTGACGGTGAGAGCGATCAACCAGTGGAACAGCTTGCCAGCGGAGGTTGTGAGAGCCCCAACACTTGCGACCTTCAAGGGGAGACTGGACTGCCATCTGTCTCAAATGGTGTAGGAACTCCTGCTTGAGCAGGGGGTTGGACTAGATGACCTACAAGGTCCCTTCCAACTCTAATAATAAATCTAAAAATCTGATGAATCCTCTGAACTCTGCCTACTGGTTGCTCGACCTTTCCTTCTGGTGGTCCTTCTCGCGCCCCTAGATGAAGAGGAGATAGAGGCAGCCGTGGAGGAACTCCCTCCTGGCAGGGCTCCCAGCCTGTCATTGATGGCCTTTTCCAGAATCTCCTCTACTAGAGCCCTGAGGTTGTTTGAGTTAATGGCTGCTGGGTTGTCTATCTGTGATGCTGACAAATGAGTAGATGATGCCAGCTCCCCCCCTTTTGCCGCTGTGCCAGAGTGCCCCCATGGGTCTCTCCGTGATTTAGAAAGATCTGAGGCATCCAGCTCCGACATTTCTATCTCTGCTTCCTGATTTTCGCTCTCTCTGGGGCCCTTTGAAGCGCCAACCGGTACTATGGTATTATCATCTAATCTTTGTAAGGCCCTAATATGCCTCTCCTCAGCCTGTGCTGCGGCCTTTGAGGCAACCTTGCGTGGAAGGGATCGTTCTGGGGATGAAGAAATATCCCACACAGAAGAATGCCTGCTGGATTTTTTATTTTTCTCTTGCTTGGCCCTGCGGCCTCGCTAGAGCTCTTGGATGCCATCTGCTGGCTGCTTGCCATGCTGGGACTCTCCTAAGATGGCCCCCTCCAGAAGCGACCACGTGCGCTCCCCTTGTTTCGGATCCGATTACTGAATTGCTTGGCTCCGTCCCTGAGCCTGTTCAATATGGCTGCACTCTTCTATTCCACGTGGTCGTCCCCAAAATGGCTGCCCCCACTCAATTCCACGTGTTCCTTGGACTAGGTAAAAGTGGTCCCTTGTCCAGTGTGTCCTGCCCCAATCTGATGTCAGGGTAATCAGGCACTGCCGGCGTTCTGGGCTTTCCTTCCTCCTCCCCTCCCTTCTTTGTTCGGCTCTCTGGGCTATTTCCGGCAAGGATCAGCCGGCGCTGAGTCCTCTGGCGCGTATTCTCCTTTAACTGGGCGCCGTGAGAAAACTTCAGCGGTGCCCGCCGCTGATAACGACTTGGGAGGGAGGAGGGGGTGGAGTTGTTGCCCACGTATTGCGGCCGCCGCGAGCTAACTCCAGCAGCGACCGGAATCTCCACCCCGAGCCCACAGCAATATCTTTTACCCTGTAGTTATTTACCCGCTATGGGGGGGGTACGGGGGGGGCGATCTGGCCATTCCAGTTAAAAAGTAATCTGGGTAGAGTGCGGAGTGCTTGGTTTCCGCTTGGTAGGCGCGTCCCGGCTGCTTGAAACAAGGGGTGGCTGGGCGGATGGCGGGATGCACCCCAGTGCTCCAGCGGCTTGGCCGCTCCTGGAGCCTTAAATCAAGCTGAAACGCAGTGATGGGAGAAGAGGGAGGGAAATTGGGCCCCAATTGCTTGCCTGGTTTCCTGCCGGGAGATGATCTCCGAGATCCGACATCCTGCTTTTCCTGCTGCCGGCTAAGAAGCTCCAATCACAGCCCCAATGGAGGCTGTTGAAATGAGCTACTGGAGGAAGCCCCTACAAGGGCTGTTTAAAGAAATTTTCGAGAGTTTTAAGTTTTTTTGTTTTGGTAAAGGAAAGATTAAAGATAGGAGAAATTATTCAGGATGGAGTTTAGCCACGACCTATCCTTAAAATAAAAGTAAAGGTAAAAAGATAAACAGGTAAGAAGAAAGACCTAATATGAAAAGCCTTCAGGATGGGACAGGAGTTCAACCACGACCTTCCTCTTGAGTGGACTGAGTCAGATCTGGGGAATGGAAGGCGGATCCTACAGGTTATTCAAATTGACTGGCTCGGTCCTCAAGCTGATTGGTCGAGGTCTACCGATCCTGAAGGCTGGTTCCACCCCAGGATGGAGAATTGCAGGGCGGCGACATGGACGTCTCCTTCGCCGTTCATCCGCCACTATAGACTCAATTCCTTTGCTTCAGGGGAGGCTGCCTTCAGCAGGAGGGTTCTGCAGAGGGTCTATGATCATGAGGGGGCTCAGGAACATTTGGACGCCCACCCATAGGGCATGCCAAGCTTTGGTATGTCCCATCCTGGCCTCTACGGAGGATGCCATGGAGAAGGGGCGTTGGTCTTACCTGATACGCCCGTTCTCATGGCGATCCGAAGGAGAGGCCAGACCCCCCCCCTGTGGGTTTTGTTTTGTCTTTGGGGTTTGTTGTTGTGTTCCTGGCCCCGGCCAGGGTTTCCAGTAGGACTCGATAGGATCGGCACAGACTTGGTGACCGAGGGCAGTACTGTGGCATCTGTCGGCACAGGTGATGTTCGGAAGGCAAAGCTTCTGGCATACCTTGGATGTCGCGTCGGCTTTGTTTCGAACTGGACCATTAGAAGGAAGAGCCATGATTCCAAAACTGCTGGACATTTTTGCTTTGTAAAGACTTTGCACTTGGTCAAACAACAGTTTTGGTGGCTGTCTCTAAAAAAGGACATTGAAAGCTATGTGGCCAGTTGTCATGTCAGCTAGGCGACAGAAAGGGAAAACCCCCGGACTCCTCCAAACAGTGGCGGAGTTTTCCAAGCAGGTGCATTTTGTCCATGTCAAAAGATCCCATCAGCACGGGTACTGGCCAAGCTGTTTCTACAAGTCTATCGATTACATGGTGCACCCCAATGCATCATTTTTGATAGGAGTGTGTGCAATTCACCTCTAAGTTTTGACGAGTCTTTCTGAATTTACTTGGGACTGATCAGAGGCTTAGCTCCAGTCTGCACCCACAAATGAATGCGGGGTGCGAATGCATGAACTCAGTACTGGAACAGTACCTCAGATGCAACATTATCAACAGGATAACTGGACTGAGCTACTGGTGTTTGCAAAGGTGGCATACAATATTTGGTGCATAATAGCATGGGATTCATTTCTTTTAGAATAGCAAAGGGACAGGAGTGCCTGAACTACTCCTCTAAGACCCCCATGTTCTTGTTAAAGGATGGGTCTCCTAACTGCGAAATATGTGGTCCGTGGTGAGAAAATCCCTAGCGGATGCACGTGAGGGTTACAAAAAACAGGTGGACAAAAAGCGAATGGATTCCAGACCTTTTAATATCAGTGATCGAGTTATTTATTATTATTATTATTATTATTATTATTATTATTATTATTATTATTATTATTATTATTATTATTATTATTATTATTATTATTATTATTATTATTATTATTAATTATATTTATTTATTTATTTATTTATTTAGTGAGATTTATATACCGCCTCACAGTGCAAGCACTCTCTAAGTGGTTTACACCAGTAAGCAATGTATATTTACATTGCCCCCAACAATCTGGGTCCTCATTTTACCTATCTCGGAAGGATGGAAGGCTGAGTCAACCTTGAGCTGATGAGATTTGAACCGCTGACCTGCGGATCAGTCAGCTAAAGTGACCTGCAGTACTGCCTTTAACCGCTGTGCCACCTCGGCGAGTTTACCCGCTATCTGCAATCATTCCAACCATCAAAGACATTAGGACCCAAATACTGTATGTGGGATCTTTTCCCTTTAAATGCATCATCAATCCAGTAATTGTACAGTCAAGTCTGCCCAAGTCCCTCTGGACGGTCCATCCCATGTTCCATTGTAGTTTATTAAAACCTGAATTTACCTCCCATCTTAGACCTAAGCTTCCACCATCACCTGAATCATTAATGATAGAAGGGGAACAACATTTTGAGGTCTGGAATATTTTAGTGGGTTGGAAGGAATTCCGACACCCAAAATGAATGGGTCAACCAACACCACATTAGGGCTTTTAAACTTTTTTCATAATCAATACCCTGATAAACCTAATTGAATTTTTAAAAATCTTTTTCTCTCCCTATTTATTTTGTTTTGTTCTACAGGCCTAATGTTGCTGCTCAGGGGGGGCAGCATGTTAGGTCCACCATCCTGTCCTGCCATTCTGTTGGGGGGGAGGGAGGGAGGCTGGCATTTTTTGCATGATTTCGCTTTTGCTACAAGCTTGGGAATCCAGGAGGGGGATTGTCTTTGGAGACGAAGCAGACTTCCTCCCTGGTTCCACGGCTGTCATGCCTTGAGAATGACCTCTTATCTGCCTAGCACCTCAGCATTCTCAAAACAACCTTGTAGCATCACATTGGCTGTCGGTGGATTGGTCAGGGGGGTTGGGTTTGGGGAATGTAAGAACTACTTTGTGCTTTCCGCAGGAACTTCAGATTCTACCTGACTTTACTGCAACCATTTTCTCTCAGTAAATGTTATTTTTATTCAATTCAATGGAGTCAAGAGTTTTACTTTCCTGAGGGACCAGCTGGGGCAGGTCTTTACAGTTTCCTATAACAAATTTAACAGATCCAATTGGTCGACATTTTGAACTGTGGGCGGCCTGTAAGGAAAATGGGGAATTAACTACGCTTGCTTTTGCGTGGGAAAACCAGAGCTAGTTTTGCTTCTCTTGTGCCAATGTGGTTTATTCAGTAAAGTTTTATACTCTTGGTAAAATGATGTCCCAGGACATCCCAGTTTCTTTTTCTGGATTCTCCAACTGGACAGTTGACAGTAAGTTTATGTAAGCAGTGTCTAGGCCTTGGTTGAACAATGCATTGATTATTGCTTGCTGGAATATTGAGTCAAACATCTTTCATAGTCAATGAAAACTGCATGGTGTACTCGTGCCTTTCAATGACTTGCTGAAAAAGCTGGATGTGATCCGTTGTGCTGTAACTACTTTTGAATCATGCCTGCTTCTTTGGCTGTGCGCCATTTAATGTTCTCAATATTCCTTTTGCTATCATCTTGGTGAAAACCTTCTGGATGATTGAAAGAAGGCTTATTGGGCAATAGTTCTTTAAATCATCTTGGGCCCGTGCATAGGTATTTTTTCTTCTCTGAGACATCGCAGTTATAGTTTTGCTAGTATCCTGGGTAAGCTGTGACAACCAGCTTTCAGCATTTCAATTGTAATGCAGTCATTTCCTGAAGCTTTGCCATTTTTCATTGATTTTATGGCACTTGATACTTCCTCTACTAGGATGTCTAGCAGTTCCTCTTTCGTGGGTGTTGTTACTTTTGAGTGATCTTGATCTTTGTATAGCTCTGAATAGAATTTTCCAATATTTCTAACATTTCCTGTCTTGTTCTACACACAGAGCCATCTTCACGTTTTAATGCAAAAACCTTCTTTCTTGTATTTATAAACTTGCATTTTGGTCTATTAATCTCTTTGTTTTCTTCAATTGCCTTTTTCACAAGCTTCATGTTAAACTGATGCATTTTTTCTTGGATATGTTTTCTTATGGTCTTGCAAAGTTTAATGTACTGCAGTTTATTACTGAAATTTCTGATATTCTTCATTGTCCATTGTTTTTTCATTAAATCTATAGTTTCATCAGAGATTTTTGACTGTACAAAGTGGTTTTCAGGCTGTGCTATAGATATAGCAGATTTGAGGATGTTTTTTACTATTTGTTCATTTTGGTCCATAATGTTCATCTCTTCCAAATCCTGCAATAGAGCAAAGTGATTTGATAGATTAATTTCAAAACCGCTGTTCTCCTCTAGCAGCTTCTCATTGTTTTTGGTTTTTGTGATGTTTTTATCATTTTCATATGTTCTTTTTGACAGTCTGTCATCACTTTAGCTCATACCATACTATGGTCACTTCCAACGTTAAAACAATTGATGACAGTACAGTTACAGAATATGATTTTATCACTTGACATGATGTCAATTTTGCTTGTGTACCCAGATGGATTCTTCTATGTCCATTTTCTATCTAGCATTTTTCTTGTAAAATGAGTTCGTGATATAAAATCTAGCTTGTTACCCAGTGGTGAAATCTAAAAATTTTCCCTACCGGTTCTGTGGGCATGGCTTGGTGGTCATGTGACTGGGAGGGCATGGCCAACTCAATGTCACTCACATCAATGTCACTCACCTGGCCCCTCCACTCCCAGCCATTCTTTGTCACATCCAGCCTCAACATACCTATAGATCTGTAAAAATGTTGTTCACCTTTTTCCGACTTTATTATACTATAGATGTACTTTCATGGACCACTGAAAGGAGGAAATGGCTCGCATGCTTTGGCCAAGAGTGTGATAGGCACAGGCTTTTAAGGGGCTGCCATAAAGGGGGGGGGCAATGTATTTTCCAAAGAAGCAGAAGGCAAAACAAGAAGCAATGGATGGAAACTGAACAAAGAGAGAAGCAACCTAAAACTAAGGAGAAACTTCCTGACAGTGACAACAATTAACCAGTGGAACTGCTTGTCTCCAGAAGTTCTGGGTGCTTGATCACTGGAGGTTTTAAAGAAAAGACTGGACAGCCATTTCTCTGAAATAGTATACGGTTCCCTCCAAAGTCCCTTCTAAGTGTTATTCTATTATTCTGACACCTTTCCCAGGCCCTCCACTCAGATCCAAAATGTGGCTGTGATAGTTGATCAGAGCTCCTCTGTTTTTTATGTGCAACAGTTTAGGATCAGAGCTAAGTTAGTTGTTTTTCTATTAATACATAATCCTTAAAAGGGCTCTCCTGTAGGGACCCGGCATGATCTAATTCAGAGTCCCTGGTGCCAACCTTTCTGGCACCAGGGACTGGTTTCATGGAAGACAATTTTACCATGGACCTGTGTGTGTGTGTGAGAGAGAGGGGGGGGGGAGAGAATATACAGTTTGGGAAAGAGACACAGACAGAAGTGGTAAATTAAATAGTGGGTGGGCCACGCATGGAGTAAAATAAGTGTGGGATTGTTACTTAAGGCCTGCCACCAGATGATTTTGCTCCAGTCCAGATGAAAATCAGAATAAACACACAGGGAAGACTTCACTAGAAAGGGCTTTCTTTTGCTCCAGGAGAAAATCAGAAGAAAGAACTGGAAAAACCTTCACAGGAAGAGGCTTGCAGCTTGCAACATTTTAATGAGGTGATAATTGCTCTTGGCTGAACGCCCAGACATCTCATTAAAGCTAGTATTCCTTTCCCTGCTTGGGGGGGGGGGAGCGGCAAACAGTGTCAGTTTATTATTCTATCTGAGGACTAAGACTCATTTGCTGTTTCTTAGCTCAGCTGAGGCGGCAATCCGCTCTGCCGCACGAATCAGCTGAGCTAATAAACAACAAAATATAGGAGATGTGAGAGGAGCGGGAGGGCAGGTGGGCGGGGCCAATCAAAACTTTCCCTACCTGTTTTCTGAACCAGTCAAAATTTTCCCTACCCGGACGCCAGAACCGGTCCGAACCGGTAGCATTATTCTTGACAAATGTATCTTTTCTTTTATGTACACTGAGAGGATATGCACCAAAGACAAATTCCTTGCGTGTCCAATCACACTTGGCCAATAAAGAATTCAATTCAATTCAATTCTATTCTATTCTATTCTATTCTATTCTATTCTATTCTATTCTATTCTATTCTATTCTATTCTATTCTATTCTATTCTATTCTATTCTATTCTATTCTATTCTATTCTATTCTATTTCACCCCTGTTGTAACCTCTATTATCTTGTTCACCAATTCCATACGGGCCAGTCTCTTTTTCTTCAGTTTTTGTTCTTCCTATTCTTGCATTCAAGTTAACCATTAGTATTTTGTATCGGCATTTTTCTTTTCTTGAAGGTAGGCATCGTCGTAATACTCTCCGACTTCTTAGAGCTTATTGTTGATGCATAAGCTTGAATGATTTGAAGCTTGTATTGTCTGTTCAATTAAATGATGCACTGGGCTTCTCTGTTCGATACACTTTCAAATTTTACTAGTCTTTCAGCTTTTGGTTGATGAGAAAACCAACTCTGCCACATTGTCCACCTTTGGTACTTATAACATGGAGTAAATGCCCAGTCCCATCAAGTTCAACTAAATCTTTGCCTTTCTGTCATGTTTTATATATTCCAATGATATCCCAATGCATATTATTGACTTGAATCAGCAGTTCTTCTAATGAAGTGTCCGTTTTCATCGTTTGAATGTTGACCTTTTCTATGTTCAAAGTCCAAAGACAGACTAATTTAACCTGGTGATTCTTAGACCCTCTACCTTCGGGCAGGTCTTCCCGCTGCTGTGGGTAGTTGCACTAGAGCCTCTGGGGAATGAGGCCGTTTTTGAGATTGCATTTGAAAGAATAGACCATAATCTGCCACGCTAGTCCAATGTGGGTTGGCAGATGTGATCGGTGCTAGTACGGGCTATCCATCATCAAGAAGCAACTAAATAAACACAGTGCATTCATAAAGTATTCAGACCGCCTTCAGCTTTGTCAATTTTATTATACTGCAACCCAACTCTAGTTGTTGAAACTTTTTTTCCATTAATCTACACTCATAATCTACACCCATAATGACGAAGTGAAAACAGAAGTTTAGAAATGTCTGTAAATTTATTTTAAAAAAATTGAAATATCACATTAGCATAAGTATTCAGACCCCTCACTCAGTAGTTTGTTGAAGCACCTTTAGCAGCAATTATGCCTTGAGTCTTTTGGGGTATAATGCGATAAGTTTTGCACATCTTGATTGGACGATTTTCTGATATCTATATCCCTATATATCTCTATATCTCTCTCTGTGTGTCTTTATCTAATCTGTGTGTGTGTGTGTGTGTGTATGAGAGAGAGAGAGAGAGAGAGAGAGAGAGAGAGAGAGAGAGAGAGAGAGAGAGAGAGAGAGAGAGAGAGAGAGAGAGAGAGAGAGAGAGAGAGAGAGAGAGAGAGAGAGAGAGAGATTCTATATGTCTGAGGAAAAATAATAGTGTGTAACAGTCTTCCCACTGTGCAACAACAAAAATGTTCAACTTTTACATCTGTGTGTAAATAATTAGGAGTATCACCTGTAATTGTTCTATTTCTGCTCTGTTTAATTTGACATCAACGAGGTTAGCTGCAATTCCTTGAAAACACAGGAACACCTGTTTAAAAAGGTGAAAGACAAATGATTAGAAATACACATCCTAAAGGTATTTCCAACATAGCAAAAAATCACTTTTGAATGACAGTAAGACATGATGGGGAAATTATCTGTATAATATATTTCTGCATTTATTCTTTAGCCAAATCTATGCTAAATTTATAAGAATATTTTCTTCATTAATTAGTTTATTTAGAATATATATCTGAATTATAAACTGATATTTAATTGAGCCTCACTGTATTTAGCAAAAGTAACGTTTGCACATTTTTCTATACAAACAATGCATAGAAAAGCTGGACACGTGCATTTGTTACTTAAAAAGCCTATAAAATATCAAGGAATGTAGTTTTCAACAAATCAGGACAACTTTACAATATTTACAGATCTGTTTCTAAAGTACTTATGTCAGATGACTTGCTGTATTACTTGATTACATATAAAATAGGATTATCTGTGCTGTTAGTTCTGTTGCTGTTTGTTGGACTCAGGCTCCTGTTGGATCATTAAGGTGGAATGGAATGACAATAGTTTCAGTCAGTTGGGAAATGGGCTGAATGATTGATATGAGAAAATAAAGCAGCCAAAACAGGGCCCCACTTTATTCTCCCTTGATAATTTTGAGGTAGTAAATTCTTGCTCAGTTGTTTTCCAGGTTTTAATTGAGTCTTTGAATTCTTGCTCAGTTGTTTTAATTGAATTAATAATACTGATAGTCCATAATGGAGCCTGCCCATTACAGTCACAAGTCATGGTGATTGTTAAACAAGGTGCCCACATGATCACCTCGCTTAAGGATCCCAATTCCTGCTCTCCCCATTGTGGTGGTTAAGTGACCATGAGAAGGCCCACTTCTTGGGACCCACCAAATAGAACTTTAATTGATGGGACTCAGATGGGGATGGGAGAACAGATTAACAGAGTTGGAAGGGACCTTGGAGGTCTTCTAGTCCAACCCCCTGCTTAGGCAGGAAACCCTACACCACTTCAGACAAATGGTTATCCAATATCTTCTTAAAAATGTTCAGTGTTGGAGCATTCACAACTTCTGGAGGCAAGTTGTTCCACTGATTAATTGTTCTGTGAGGAAATTTCTCCTTAGTTCTAAGTTGCTTCTCTCCTTGATTAGTTTTCACTCATTGCTTCTTGTCCTGCCCTCAGGTGCTTTGGAGAATAGCTTGACTCCCTCTTCTTTGTGGCAGCCCCTGAGATATTAGAACACTGCTATCATGTCACCTTTAGTCCTTCTTTTCATTAAACTAGACCAGGGGTCAGCAACCCGCACAGTGGTGAAATTCAAAAATTTTTCCTACCAGTTCTGTGGCCGTGGCTTGGTGGGTGTGGCAGGGGAAGGATACTGCAAAATCTCCATTCTCACCCAACTCCAGGGGAAGGATACTGCAAAATTCCCATTCCCTCCCCACTCCTGGGGGAAGGATATTGTAAAATCTCCATTCCCACCCCACTCTGGGACCAGCCAGAGGTGGTATTTGCGGGTTCGCCAAACTACTCAAAATTTCCGCTACCGAACCTCTCCAGAACCTGTCAGAATCTGCTGAATTTCACCCCTGAAACTGCGGTTCTGAAGCCGCATGCGGCTCTTTGGGCCCTCTGTCACAGCTGCCTGTCCCATCACTGGTTGGCCCTGCCCCTCGCCCTTATTTCTTTTTTGGACTCTAGCCCAAAGCCGCAGGAAGCGAAGGCTGCCTTACACGCAAATATGGCACGAAGGCAGGTACAGGACTGCTTCGCTCCAGCACTATCCTCCTCTCGTGACCCTCTGGCCGGCTGTGGCTGAGCCGGGAGCGTGCTCACACACAGGGAGACCCTCCTCAAGCGAGTGCCAAATCGCAGGAAAGGCGCGTGGGGGTGGGCAGCCACTCACTTAAGGAGGGTCTTAACAGGATGCAACAGGACGTGGCTTCTCTCCTGCACTAATGCAGTTCTTCGGCCGAGGGCGTGAACTCCAGCCCAAAGCACCAGAAAAAGAAGGCTGCCTTATGTGCAAATGTAGCACGAAGGCAGCTCCAGGGCCGCTTCGCTCCTGCACTCTCTGGTGACCCTCCCCTCCTCCCCCTCATGTGACCCCCTGGCTGGCTGTGGCTGAGCTGGGAGCATGCGCACGCACGGGGAGACCCTCCTTAAGAGGGCTGGTGCCCGCCCCACGCGTACCTTTCCTGAGCTTTGGCGCTCGCTTGAGGGTCTCCCTGTGCATGCGCATGCTCCCGGCTCAGCCACAGCTGGCCAGGGGGTCACATGAGGGGGAGGAGGGGAGGGTCACCAAAGAGTGCAGGAGCGAAGTGGCCCTGCAGCTGCATTCGTGGCACATTTGCATGTAAGGAAGCCTTTGCTTCCTGTCGCTTCGGGCTGGAGTTTGCGCCCTCTACGCTCGGCCGAAGAGCTGCTGGGGGTGGGGGATGACACGGCAAGGTGATGGCCAAAGCATTAGTGCAGGAGAGAAGCCACGTCCTGTTGCGTCCTGTTAAAACCCTCTTAAGCGAGCGGCCTACCACCCCGCGCACACTTTGGCGCTCGCTTGAAGAGGGTCTCCTCAATGCACCCTCCCGGCTCAGCCACAGCCAGCCAGGGGGTCACAAGAGGGGGTAGGAGGATGGTTGCCCAAAGGAAGGGGGAGACACACACACACACACAGAAGGGGGGGGGAGAAAGAGAGACATAGAGACACACAGAGTTATACACAGAAAGGGGGTGAGAGAAAGACATACAGAGTGATACATAGGGTGGGGGTGAGAGACCGAGAAAGAGATACAGAGGGAGAGAGACACAGAGGGGGAGAGAGAGGGGAAGACAGGGAGAGGGACAGAGACACAGAGATACAGAAAGAGGGGGGAGAGGGGGAGATAGGGAGAGGGGGAGAGAGACATAGAGAATGGTTTTGTGGCTGGATAGGCGTGGCTAGGGGGTCATGTGATTGGGTGGGAGTGAGTGACATCGAGTTGGCCATGCCCACCCAGGTTTTGTGGCTCCCGGTGTGTTTTTTTTCTGTGGGAAATGGGTTCAAGTAACTCTTTGAGTGTTTAAGGTTGCCGGCCCATGAACTAGACATACCCAGCTCCTGCAGCCGTTCATATGTTTTAGCCTCCAGTCCCCTAATCACCTTTATTGCTCTTCTCTGCACTCTTTCTAGAGTCTCAACATTTTTTTCACATTGTGGCGACCAAAACTGGATTCAGTATTCCAAGTGTGGCCTTACCAAGGCATTATAAAGTGGTATTAAGACCACATGATTTTGATTCTATCTCTCTGTTAATGCAGCCTAGAACTGTGTTGGCTTTTTTGGCAGCTGCTGCACACTGCTGGCTCATATTTATTTATTATTAAGTTCTTCTATGCCACCCTACTCCCTAAGGACTCAGGGCAGCATACAACATTTTAAAAGAACACTAAACAATAAACATTCATTTAAAAACAATTTTAAAACATTAAAAAAGTTAAAAGACGTTCAACAACATACATACTGGGGGAGATCTCGGATAAAAACTAGTCTCAAACCCCTGCCTGCAGGAAGAGCCATGTCTTGACGGCTTTCCGGAAGGCCAGCAGGGTGGGGATAATTCGGATCTCTGGGGGAAGTTGGTTCCAGAGCACGGGGCCCCCCACAGAGAAGGCCCTCCCCCTAGGGCCCGCCAGCCGGCATTGTTTGGCTGACGGGACCTGGAGGAGACCCATTTTGTGGGCCCTAACCGGTCGGAGGGAAGTATGAGGCAGAATGCGGTCCCGGAGGTAACCTGGTCCTAAGCCATGTAGGGCTTTAAAGATGATGATCAACACCTTGAATTGTACCCGGAGACCAATGGGCAGCCAATGCAGCTGGCAGAGTATGGGTGTTACGTGGCTGTATATTGACACACCCACCACAGCACGCGCAGCCGCATTTTGCACCAGCTGGAGTCTCTGAATACTGTTCAAGGGTAGCCCCATGTAGAGCGCATTGCAGTAGTCCAATCAATAAATGGATGTTCACTAGGACTCCAAGTTCCCTCTCACAGTTACTACTATTGAGCGAGGTACCACATATACTGTACCTGTGCATTTTGTTTTTCTTGCCTAAATGTAGAACCTTTTTTTTCACCATTGAATTTCATTTTGTTAGATAGCGCCCAATGTTCAAGTCTGTCAAGATTTTTCTGTATCTTAAGCCTATCTTCTGGAGTGTTGGCTATTATTGCTAGCTTTGTGTCATCTACAAATTTGATGAGTTCCCCATCTATCCCCTCGTCCAAATCACTGATGAAGATGTTGAAGAGTACTGGGCCTAAAACAGAGCCTTGGGGTACTCCACTGCATACTTCCCTCCATGTAGATGCAGTTCCATTGAGCACTACACGTTGAGTGCGGTTGGTTAGCCAGTTTCGAATCCATCTGGTGGTGATGCTGTCTAACCCACATTTTTCTATTTTATCTAGTAGTAGGTTATGGTCTACTTTATCAAATGCCTTACTGAAGTCCAAGTAAATTATATCGACAGCATTCCTCTGGTTCACTAATTTTGTCACTTTGTCAAAGAATGCAATAATGCAATCTGGCATGATCTGTTTTTGACAAACCCATGTTGGCTTTTGGTTATTACTTTGTTTGCTTCTAGGCGTTCACTGATTCGTTGCTTATCTTTTCCAGAATCTTTCCTGGTATTGAGGTCTAGCTGATAGGTCTGTAGTTTCCTGGATCTAGTTTTTCCCTTTTTTGAAGATGGGAACTACATCAGGTCTTTTCCAGTCCTCTGGCAGTTCCCCGGTGCTCCAGAATCTTTGAAAGATATAGTTCAGTGGTTCTGATATCTCGTCTGCCAGTTCCTTCAGAACCTTGGGGTGTAATCCATCTGGTCCTTTTGATTTGAACTCATCTAGGGTAGACAGGTGCTTACCATTTTCTTCTCTATTTTAACTTGTGTTCCAAATCTGTTTTTTGTGGTGCTGTTTTTGATAGGTTGGACTGTTTTTTCCCTTTGTGTAAAGACAGTTGCAAAAAACAAGTTAAGTAGTTCTGCTTTCTCCCTGTTGCTTGTCACATTACCACTTTCTCCCAGTAATGGACCAATTGTTTCCTTGACTTTTTTCTTGTTTTAACATGTTGAAAGAAGCTTTTTTTGGTTATTTTTTACTTTTGTTGCAAGCCTTTGTTCATTGTGAGCCTTAGCTTTCCTCACTTCATCTTTGCAGGCTCGGGCTATTTGCTGATATTCTGCCTTAGTTATGTGCCCCTCTTTCCACTTTTTATACTTGTCCTTTTGTCTTTCAATTTGTCAGAGAGTTCTTTATGCAGCCATGCTGGTTTCTTTTGAGAGCTGTTATTTTTCTTCTTCATTGGTACTGTGCTAGACTGGGCTTTTATAATTCACTTTTCAAAATTTCCCAAGCTTCTTGAAGTGTTTTCCCCTTGAGGATTCTCATCCATGGAATACCTCCCAAGCTCTCTCTAAGTTTATTGAAATTAGCTCTCTTAAAGTCCAAGACTCTAGTTTGCCTTTGTTCTATTGCTTGTATAATGTTGAATTCCAATATTGCATGATCATTCGTCCCCAAGGTTCCTGTAGCTTCAACACCTTTTATCATTTCATCTCTGTTAGTGAGAATTAAGTCCAATATGGCTGATCCCCTTGTTCCCTTCTCTACTTTTTGGGAAACAAAGTTGCTACGTTTGTTAGGAACCTGTTGGATCTTCCACTTGGTGAAGTTTGTCTCCCAGTTGATGTCAGGGTAGTTAAAATCCCTCATTACTATTGTGATGTGCTTCCTACATACCTTAGTTAGCTGACTAGCAAAAAGTTCATCTATTTCCTCTGTTGGTTGGGTGGCCTATAGTATACACCTATGGCAATGTCATTTTTTTTCACCTTTAATATTGACCCAAGTGCATTCAAGATAATTTTCATCATTGCTGGGCTCTATTTCTGTAGAGATGTAGTATTTCTAATCAACTCCACCTCCTCTTTTATCATTTAAATCCCTCTAGCTGTATGTTCCATTTGTGGATTTCACCCCACCAAGTTTCCGTAATGGCAACTATATCATATCTGTTCTCATTTACTTGAATTTCTAATTCTCTGTTTATTCTTCATACAAATGTGCATTGGTGTATAGACATTTGAGTCCATTTTGATTAACCTTTTGTTTACTGTCTACATAACCTGTGTTGTGCCTGACTGCCCCTACTTTCTTGCCACCTGTTTGATTAGTGCACATGGTATAGCACTCATTATTAAATGCTTGGTTTTGCTTGACAACAAGGTTGATAATCTTACCTGCACAAACATCTATGTTACATGCACTGATAACCCTATTAATTTCAGATTTCTGGGGACAGAAATGTTCTGTATCAATTCTCTGTCCCTGCTGTTTCAGTTTAAATGTTTATCCAGAAAATGGGATGGGATGGAATAGAATGAAATGGAATAGAATATAATTTTTTATTGACCAAGTTGGACACACAAGGAATTTGTCTCTAGTGAATAAGCTCACAGTATACATATAAACAGCAAGTAATAGGTCATAATCATAGTTACAATCATTAATCATAAGTTACAAACAACAATTGATAAATCGTAAGAAACCAATAGGAGAAAATAGTAGGAAAGATGAGAAATGAGAGTGCTGTGGAAATTAAATGTTCAGCAGAGTGATGGCATGAGGGGAAAAATATCTTTATGTCTGGTTGTTTTGGCATGCAATAAAGCAGGGACACAAATAGATTATGTCCAGGATGTGAGGAATCTGTAGATATTTTTTCAGCCATCTTTCTGGTTTGTACAGTATACAGATCCTCAATGGAAGGCAGGCTGGTTGCAATTGTTTTTTCTGCAGTCCTAACATCCATTGAAGTCTATACTGTACCTGTCCTGTTGAGTTGCTATGCCAAACCAGACAGTTATTGAGATACAAATGACAGACTTAATAATTCCTCTATAGAACTGTATTAGCAGATCCTTGGGTAATCTGAGCTTTCTGAGTTGACACAGGAAGAACATTCTTTGTTGTGCCTTTTTAATGATGGTTCTAAACTTAGGTGTCCATTTCAAGTCCTGGAAGATTATAGAACCCAGAAACTTGAAGGTCTCTACTATTGATATTATGTTACCTAATATTGTAAGTAGTAGTACAAAAGTGTCTCTCTCTCTCTCTCACACACACACACAGTGCATTCAGAAAGTATTCTGACGCCCTTCACTTTTGTCAATTTTGTTATGCTGTAAATCTAATTCTATAGTCGTTGAAATTCATTTTTTTCTCATTAATCTATACTCAGTACCCCATAATGGCAAAGTGAAAACAGGTTTAGAAATGTCTGTAAATTTATTAAAAAGAAAAAACTGAAATATCCCATTGGCATAAGTATTCAGACCCTTTGCAACAACACTTGAAATTTAGCTCTACTGCCTCCCATTTCTCTTGATCAATGCTCACGTTTCTACACCTTGATTGGAGTTCACGTGCAGTAAATTAAATTGATTGGACATGATTTGGAAAGGCACACACCTCTCTATAGAAGGCCTCACAGCTGACTGCATACTGTAGCAGAGTAAAAGCCATGAAATCAAAGGAACTGCCTGCAGAGCTCAGAGACAGAATTATTGCAAGGCACATATCTGGGAAAGGCTACAATAAAATTTCTGATGTACTGAAGGTTCCTAAGAGCACATTGGCCTCCATAATTTTCAAATGGAAGAAGTTTGGCACAACCAGGACTCTTCCAAGAGCTGGTCGCCCAGTCAAACTGAGCAATCAGGGGAAAAGGGCCTTAATAAAAGAGGTGAACAAGAACCTGATGGTCACTCTGACTGAGCTCCAGAGATCCTGTGCAGAGATGGGACAGAATTCCAGAAGAACAACCATCACTGCAGCCCTCCACCGATCTGGGCTTTATGGCAGAGTGGCTAGTTGAAAGCCTCTCCTCAGTACAAAACACATGAAAGCCCACTTGGAGTTTGCAGAAAAGCACCTGAAGGACTCTCAGACTGTGAGGAACAAAATTCTCTGGTCTGATGAAAACAAGATTGAACTGTTTGGCCTCAATTTTAAATGTTATGTCTGGAGGAAACTAGGCATCGCTCATCACCTTTAGAAAAAGCTGAACGACCTAAAATACCAGAGAAATTTTAAAAAGTGTTGGAGGAGAGAATAATGATGATGGAATTAACAGAGGGAATCAAAAAAACAAAAGAATGGGAAAATACCGGGTCCAGATGGATTGCCAGCAGAGTTTTATAAAACATTTCAAGATATGATAGGTAATACAATGCTGGACATATTTAATTAACCTATGACAGAAGCGAAGATACCAATCTCATGGATGGAGGCATATATTACTCTTATACCGAAAGAAGAGTCAGATTTACAACAAATCAAAAACTACAGACCGATTTCTTTGTTAAATGTGGATTATAAAATATTTGCATCAATAATGGCTGAAAGACTAAAGAGATTGTTAAATGAATTTATACATAGAAATCAAAATGGGTTCTTACCTAAGAGACAGATTAGAGACAATATGAGAATAATTTTGGATACTTTGGAATGTTACAAAGAACATCCTGAAAAACAAATGGCGTTGAAGTTTCTTGATGCACAGAAGGCATTTGACAATGTGAACTGGCAACTTATGATAACACAATTACAAACTATGGATTTTGGGGAAAGATTTGTAAACACGATTAAAACAATTTATTATGAACAATCAGCAAAAGTGATGATAAATGGAGACATGACTGAGAAGGTGAAAGGCACAAGACAGGGATGTCCTCTATCCCCATTATTATTTGTTTTGACATTAGAGGTATTAACCAGAAAGATAAGATAAAATGAGGTAATAAAAGGTATGAGAATCAAGAAAGAAGAATATAAATTACAGGCATTTGCAGATGGCTTGGTGTTTATTTTAGAGGAGCCATTAGAAACAGGACCAAAATTAATAGAACAAATAGAAGAATATGAGAAGTGGCAGGGCTGAAAATTAATAAAGACAAAACAAAAATATTGGTGAAAAATATCATCGAGAAACAGAAAAGGGAGCTTATAGAAAAAATAGATATACAGATTACCAAAAAGGTAAGATACTTAGGAGTACATTTAACAGCAAGATGTATAACGTTTTAGGAAGATAACTATTATAAACTGAGAAGACAAGTTGAAATAGATTTGGAGAGATGGAAGAATTTACTATCATTAATGGGTAGAATAGCTATAATTAAGATGAACATACTACCGAGATTGTTGTTGTTATTCCAAATGATACCAATAAAATTAGAGAAAAAATATCTTAAAAATCTTAATAAAATAATGATGAAATTTATATGGCAAGGTAAAAAAGCGAGAATCAATATAAAAATGCTTCAAGATTCAAGACTTAGAGGAGGGTTTGGACTTCCAAACTGGGAATTATACTATCAGGCAGCAGCATTATCATGGATGAACAAATGGATTGTATTAAGAAATACAAGATTATTGACATTAGAGGGACATGATTTACAACTGAGCTGGCATGCCTTTCTATGGTACGGGAAGAATAAAATACACAGTTACTTTCAAAGACATTATATAAGAAATGCACTATTATTAGTATGGGAGAAAATTCGAGAGAAACATTATTTGAAAATACCAATATGGCTTTCGACAATGGAAGCATTAATACACCCAAATAGGACCAATATGGGAAATATTATTAGATATAAAGATATTGTCAGGGTTCCAAATAGCATCCAAAACTAAATCAGAGTCCGAGGCAACGTATTCCTCAACGTTCCAATTTATTAACAGAGCCATGTTGGCACATCTGTGAGAAACCCGAATCTAAAGCTATGAGGGTTTCTCCACCCAGTTTAAAGTTCATTTCCTTGCCCCCACGCCCACAACTTCATCACATTGACCATTCATCTTCTGCCAACGTGGCCGTTCCTCCCATCAGCTTCCAGGCAGGTGCTGGACAAAGGATGACTGAGAATCTAGAAGAAATTTGTTATGGCTACATCTCTACATCCCTCATGCAACGGCCACTCCCAAATTCACACAGCACTAATACATCCTAAGCATAAAGTGTGGCAGACCAAAGTCTCCAGTCAAAGATGGCTTCGGCCTGACAGATATTTTATCAGAGAAAGGGGAATTGAAAGGGAAACAAGAATTAGAAGAACAAGGGATTGATATGGTGTGATATACACAACTGCAGATATAAGCGAGGTATGAATTATATGATTTTTATTTGGAAATGACAGAATTGGATGAAATACTCACAGGAACAGAGGATCGAATGATTAAAAAATTGTATAGTTATTTACTTAGTATTAAACTAGAATATGCATTGGACCTACCTGATACGCCTCTTCTCATCCTAGCAGGGCCAGCCTTCAGATTGGGTTGTCCTCGTCCAATCAGGTGAAGGACCGAGTTAGTCTTTTTTTGCTTGTTAGGATTCGCCCTGCTATCTCCCAGATTTGATGAATCCGAAGACTAGACTCGACGTGGCATTGATACCCAGGTGATCACCTGGCGGACTCTCATTCAAACTTAGTTAGTGGAAGGTGAAGACAGAGCAAATGAATAAGGGAAGGGAACTGAAGGCTGGCTCCTCTCGGATGAGAAGAGGCGTATCAGGTAGGTCCAACACCTATTCTCCATCCTGAGGAGGAGCCAGCCTTCAGAGTGGGACATACCAAAGCTTGTAGTCCCCATGGGTGGGAACTGTCCTAGGTAACAATTTATTGGGTAGTTGTCACCACTTGCTGGAGAACACAATGGCCAAATGCTGCATCCGCCGATGCGTAAGAGTCAATTTTGTAGTGCCTGATGAATGAAGTCGGAGAAGCCCAGGTAGCCGCCCGGCATACCTCATCCAGGGAACATTGAGTGGCCCATGTGGCTGATATTGCAGCACAGCGGGTGGAATGTGCCGTGATCCCTGATGGCTTGGGTAGAGCTGCCGTCTCATATGCTTTGGCGATGGTGCCCCTAATCCAGCGGCCGATGGTGGAAGCTGAAACCTTCTTGCCCAGGGAACGGGGATGGAAAGTGATGAATAAGGCTTTCGATTTCCTGAAGGATGGGGTTCTGTCGATATAGACCTTGAGAGCCCATCTAACATCCAAAGAATGCCACTGGCGTTCTAATTGGTGGGCCGGCCGGGCACAGAAGGACGGCAATACAAGTTCTTGGGATCTATGGAATGTGGAGTTGACCTTGGTAAGAAAGGTGGGGTCCAAGCGGAGCACTACTTTATCTGTGTGGAAAATACAGAGGTCCCCCCTGACGGATAGAGCTGAGAGTTCTGATATCCATCTAGCGGAGGTAATGGCTACCAAAAAGGCTACTTTAAAGGAGAGATGTCTCAGGGAGGCTTCCCTGATAGGTTCGTACGGAGGGCCGGTGAGAGACAACAAGATGCGAGGCAGGTCCCAGGTAGGATAGCGGTGGACCGCAGGAGGATGCATATTGGAAGCTCCCCACAGGAAACGATGAATGGTGGGAAATTGAGCAAGGGAATCCACCTGATCACAAGATAGGATGGAGGAGAGAGCGGCCACTTGTCTACGAAGTGTATTCGGAGAGAGACCTTTCAAGTACCCCTTCTGGAGGAAACGAAGGATCTTAGGGAGAGGGATTCGAAGAAGGGAAAGGCCCTCTGACCTACACCAGCTACATAACTTCTGCCATGTTGCCGAGTAGATGTGGTTGGTTGACGGGCGTTGAGAAGCTTGGATTATGAGGATGACGTCCTGGTCGTAATCCTGTCTAGTTAGGTCACGCCACTCAATCTCCAGGCGGTCAACTGGAGCCAGGCCGGATTCAGGTGATGTAGCTCCCCTTGACTGAGCATGCCCTCCGAATGAGGCAATCGCCATAGGGGGATGATTGATAGTGCCTGGAGGTCGGCAAACCAGGCCCGACAGGGCCAGTGGGGGCCAGGAGGATCACCTCTGTCCACTCCTGAAGTATCTTCTGAATCAGTTCCGGAATGACCGGCAGCTGAGGAAACACGTACATGAGACCTGGAGGCCAGTCGCTCCTGACAGTGTTCACCCCCTCTGCTCCTCGAGACTGGTAGCGAGAAAAGAACCTTGGAACATGGGAATTTTGAGGAGTCGCGAAGAGGTCTACCAAAGGGAGTCCAAAGCGTTGAGATATCTGGAGGAAGAGGGAAGGATGGAGGCGCCATTCCGCCTGGTCCACCGTGGAGCGGGACAGCCAGTCTGCCTGAGTGTTGGAGATTCCCGCAATGTGGTCCGCGGAGAGCGAAAGAAGATGTTTCTCCACCCAGAGCCCTAGGCATAGAGCTTCTGTCAGGAGAGCTTTGGAGCAAGTCCCGCCTTGGTGATTGATGTGCGCCTTCATCGAAATGTCTGTTAGGATCAGGGTGTGGTGACCCAAAACCTGCTGACAGAACTTCCGCAGTGTGAGGTAGACCGCTCAGAGTTCCAGCCAATTGATGGATCGGAGATTCCCCTGTCGACCATTGACCCTGCGCCATCATGCCCTGATTGTGGCCCCCCCCAGCCCGACAGGCTGGCGTCTGTTGTCACCACCACTCTGTTGGGAACTCGGAACAGAGAGCCTCTGGAGATGGCCAAGGAATGCCACCAGGAGAGAGCGCAGAGAACCGGAGGGGGAACCTGAACCTTGCATGGAGATGTGCCGAGGCCCGCTTTCTGCAATGGTAAAAGGAACCATTGAAGTTCCCGGGAATGGAGATGGCCCCAGGGAGCTATGGCTATGCAGGAGATCATTTTGCCCAGTAAGGTAGCCAAAAGGGAGAAGGGAACCCTGCCCTCCCGTTGGACCTGTAAGGTTAAGTCCTTAATTCTACTCTGTTGTTCCGGGGACAGAAAGACCTGACAAAGAGCTGAGTCGATGATGGTGCCTAAATGGAGAATGGAAGTGGAAGGGGACAGCTGACTTTTCGCTATATTAATGGAGAAACCATGTCACCTCAGATAGCGCATGGTAATGTTGAGATGATGGAGGGCCAGCTCCCTGGAGAGAGCGTGAATCAAGATATCATCCAGGTAACATTGGATGTGAATGGGAAATTCCCCAAGGCGAGCCACTAGCGCTGCCAGAACCTTGGTGAATACCTTAGGGGCAGAAGACAGCCCAAAGGGAAAGGCCCTATACTGGAAGTGTTCCCTGTTGTAGCAGAAACGGAGGAAATTCCGATGCTGCTTGAGAATTGGAATATGAAGATAAGCCTCTGTGAGATTGAGGGACGCCATAAAATCGCCTTGGCAAATGGAGGCCAATATGGAGGCCAGGGAGTGCATTTTGAATTTGCGGTACTTAATGAAAGAATTTAAGCGTTTTAGATCTAGGATCGCCCTCCATCCCCCCGAGGATTTGGGGACCACGAAAAGAACAGAGTAAAATCCCTAACCCTGTTGATCCCGGAAGCCCCTCTGAATGGCCCTGATGGAAAGAAGATGTTGAACTGCCTCGTCCATCAAGCGCTTCTTAGAAGGCACTCAGGAGACTGAACAACTAAGGAAAAAGCTTGGGGGAATGGAGGTAAATAGCGAAAGGCCAAATTGAATGGTATTGCGCACCCAAGAATCCTGAGTACTTTCAGCCCAAACCATGTAACGTTTAGACAATCTACCCCCAATTGGGATAGAAGGGTCCTCACCACTTTGATCGTTTGAATGGGCGAGATGAGGAGTCCCCTCTTGCCTGTCTGTGAAAAGGCCTGCCCCCCTGTCTGCCTGCGAGCGCTGATGGGAGAAATACTGACCTGGGGCCCGGTGGAAGGAGAAACCCTGGTCAGAAGCCCGAAGGGGCCGCTTGTAGTAGGGAGCTGCGTGAGGAGAGCCCCTTCGGGACAGAGAGGGCAGAACCTTCCTTTTTTCGCTGGTTTCAACTAAGAGAGGCTCAAGGGCTGCGCCAAACAGGTCTTTTCCCTTAAAGGGGTCCAAGGCTAGACGCCACTTGTGACAGGAGTCAGCGACCCATTGGCGGAGCCAGTGCATGCGCCTGGCCACCAAAGAGGAATCCAGTGCCCTAGAGGTGAAGTGAGAGGCTTGCAGGGTAGCATCCGCTAAAAATTGGGTGGCTGCGAAAATCTTATTGAGATCCTGTTGGGCTCTCAAATTCGAGGTAGGAATGTGCTCTTGGATTTGACGGAGCCAGATCAGTGTGGTCCGGGCAAAGAAAGATGAAGTCGAAGATGCTTTGATGGCCCAAGCTGCAGATAGGTGGGCCTTCTTGAGAGCCTGCTCCAACCTTCTGTCCTCTGGCTTTAGGAGCTCCTCAGCTTCCCCTGGCATCGAGGTGGAGGAATGCAGATGGGTGCGTCCACTGAGGGGACAGAAAGAATATCAGACAAGCCAGAAGCTACATTGAAGAATCTCTTATCTTGAGAGGAAGGAGAAGGACCGGCAGATGGAGAAGTCCATTGACGTTCCACTGAGTCCCGGAACAGTTGAGGAGTTGGAACAATGTCATTTCGCGTCTGGTTTTGGAGAACATGGGATCAGATTGACCTGCTGCGGAGGAAGAAGAAAGAAAAGAAACCTGCTGGCGGGGTATCCATTCCACCTGCCGCACAGGCCTTGAAAAGAAGTGATTTGAAAAGGCCGGAAGGAAACAGCCCCAATGTGATGGGCTGGTCAGGCCCGATGCCCTCATCCTCCGAGAGGTTCCAGGGAGAGACTACCTCCTCACACTCCTCCTCGTCCCTGCTTTCCCTCTCAGATTCCTCGGAGGAATCACCCCTGCTAAGGAGTCAGGCGTTTTTTGGCAGATCTATCGCAGATCTTGTGCAAGGCCTTGTCCCTCCTCTTTTCCGGCCTCTCAGCTGCTTTAGAGGAAGAATTCTTGGAAGCACGAGACCTGGCAGAGGGATGGGAGGAGGATTGCTCATCATCGGAAGTCTCCCTGTGGCACTTGCCCCCTGATTTGTCCTGAGGAGGGATGGCGTTAGCCATGGTGAAAGAACTAGGCCAGGTAAGAATTGGAATTTCAAATTGTCTCCAAGAGGTGCCTCCCACCTGGTGGTCCTTAATGCTCTGCTTAACCATCCACCCGAGCAGGCTCAAGGGGTCAGCTGCTGATTTCAGTGGTAGCAGGCAGTATCTGGGACCCACCCGAGCAAGCTCTGAAGGGATAAAGGGCCCAGGTACCTGAAGGGGCATTGCCGGATAAATGCGGCTATGCCAACTAATAGGACCAAGCGAGCGTTTGCTCCAGCTCTCAAGATTCGCACCCCCAGCAGGGGTCCAACCCTCCAACCTCTGAGGGCTTTTCACCAGGAGCGAATGAAATCAGCATTGCCAAACTCACGTCGCTATGTTGCAGTCAATACGAGCTGCGCGAGCATTTGCTCCAGGGTTAAAGCGCAGCTCTGCACAGCGGGAAGCCAATTAACTCGCCACGTGGAGATCGGCTCCGGAGATAGCCCTGAGGAGGGATGAATGGCATCGCTGTGTCTGCACGGCAGAACTGGGCTATTTTACAAGCCTCGTGAGGAAAAGCTCCTGCCTGGAGCTAGAAAGGCTAGGCGGAGTCGTCCCAAAGGGTTTAGAAAAGGGCCAACTAGTAATTTCCAAACCGGAGCTGCTGGGATGTCCGGACGCTTCGGAAGGACCCCCCCTGTTGGAACGAAAAAACAGTTCCTCAGCCTCCCCCTTCTTGAGAAGCCGTAAATCAGAGGAGAATAGACTGAGCTTCTCCATGACTGCTAACTCAAATAAAATAAACCGAAACTTAAATGCTAATAAATGCTTTTATTATAAAAGAAACAAATATATATATCTGATTACATGCTCACCGGTAGAAATACGTCCGGCCGGCCGGAATGAAAGCAAAGAGAGAACAAAGGAACAGAAACTACACATGCGCAGTAAATCAGCACATCATGAGACTGTGTTGACATTAGATAAGAATTTGACCAGACTACCGTAAATATCAGACTGGAAGCACAGCTGACGAACAACAAAAACGCAGTGACAAACCCCTTCTTCGTCAGTTGAGCGGACATCAGGTACAGTCATTAAGTAAGGGACATCTTCCCACGCAAATACTCGTGCTGCGCTATTGGAAGTGGTTTGTTGAGCATATCAGCAATCTGATCATGTGTAGGCACATACTGCAATTTTACAAAACCTTGCTTCACTAATTGTTTAATATTCTTAGAACGAATGTCAATGTTTCTGGACCTGGAACCTGTGAAATGAGATTCAGAAATATACACCACCGATTCATTGTCTTCCATCACGGTGATCGGTCGGATCGGATGGGTCCAGATATCTGTGACGAAAGCATCAAACCAAGTTAGAGAATTACATGCATCAGAAACACAAGCATATTCAGCTTCAGTAGAAGAACAAGAAACAAAATTTTGTTTACGCACCTGCCAGTAAACGGGACATCTATTTAAGAATATCATATAACCTGAATTACTTTTACGTGATTTCTTATCACTTGCCCTATCAGAATCAGCATAACAACATAATTCTGCATTATTAGTATCTGTTGGTTCTAACAACAACTTCATGTGCTTCGTGTGCTTTAGATACTTCAATAATTTCTTCACACATGACCAATGAAACTGTTTTGCCTTGCCTACATGTCGTGACAAGAGATTAACACTAAGTGCAATGTCGGGTCTGGTCCAACTACTAATATATAACAGTGACCCAATAACTGAACGGTAAAGTGTCTGATCCTCGAACTCAGGACCTTCTTCATGTGTCAAGTTGTGAAAATCTGTTTGCATAGGTATGCGGCCTGTGCTAGCATCCTTCATGTTGCAATGATGCAAAAGTTGTTCAATCTTATCTTGTGAAAGACTAAACCCCTTCTGCGTTTTGTCAATCTGAACACCTAAATATGTGTTAATGTGTCCTAAAGATTTCAGTGTGAAAAAATCTCTGTAAGCCTTTAGTAAATGTCTCACTCATCTGCTTATTTGGACCAATATAAACAATATCATCAACATAAACAAGAATTATCTCAAATGCATTATCAGATCTTTTTGTAAACACGCATTCATCAGTTTCGGACTTAATAAAGCCCATTAAATTTAGCTTTTCAGTAAGACATAAATACCACATTAAACCAGACTGTTTCAGACCATAAAGACTTTTGTGTAGAAACCAGGTATCTCCTTCTTGCTTCCGGAATCCTGGAGGACCTCTGACAGAGATCTCTTCATCCAGGTCAGCATTCAGATAAGCTGTGTCAACATCGAACTGGAAAACTTCTAAACCAAGGATAAAGCAATTTTTACGCTTTCAGTCCTTACTGTGGGTGAGTAAGTATTTGTGTAGTCCTCAGGATAATGTTGGGCGTAACCCTGAGCTACAAGCCTGGCCTTGTACAATGACTCACCATTTGCCTTTTTTTATTCTGTAGATCCATAGAGTGCCGATAACTTTTTGTTTGTTGGAGGCTTAGCAGGCGTAAACACCTTAAGTATCTTTAAACTGTCCATTTCAGCCTGCATTGCATCATACCATCTCTCTTGCTCTGAATCAGGAAGATGTTTGATTTGTGTGAACTTATCAGGAGGAAGTGTAACATTGCAAATCAAAGGCAAGGGCGTTTTTGTCAGTTGCCACGAATACCTCTGTGGAGGAATCCCTTTTGTGGCCCTCTTGGAATGCCTCGGAACGATCGTCCAGTCTTCTTCCTCTTTGTCCTCGTCCTTATCATCGTCGCTAGCATCAGCGGCTTGCGAAAAAGGAACATCAGATTGGGAAGTGGATGGAACATCTGCCTGTGAACCTTGGTCATCAGGCTGCGCATCAGCGGCATCATTTCTGGGAAAATAAACTCCAGGATCATTGGAATGAATCCTGGACCAGTCAGCATCCTCCTCAAAATTAGCAGATTGAGAAATCACAATAACATGATTAGAGTCAATAAATTTGCTCCATTTAGAATTGTCATCAATCCCCATAAATCTCAGCCTTTTTGCTGTTGGACCTCCTTTCCTTCTTTGAGCTATGGGAATGTTCACCATAGCATATGAACCAAAAATATGGAGATTCGTGAGGTCTGGTTTGTAACCATACAACATGTAGAAAGGAGTCTGATTTATTACACTGCTCCAAGTAAGGTTGACAATGTAATTTGCATATTTGACAGCTTCACCCCAGTATGGATTACTGAGATTAGCATCTTCTAGAAGACAACGCATCATGGTTTGCAGAACCTCTTGTCTTCGTTCTGCATCTCTGTTCTGAGCTGGCGTGTAAGGAACTGAGGTCTGATGAAGAATACCATTTTTACACATCCAGTCCTGGAAACGCTGAGACATGAATTCAGCACCTCGATCACTCTGAATTCTGGCGATGCTCACTCCGTGTTGGTTATGAACGAGAGCAGCAAAGTCTTTAAAGATCTGAAAGGTCTCTGATTTTTCTTTCATAGGATATACATATCCATATCTAGAATAGTTATCAACAATTGTTAGAAAATATTTCCTGCCACCAAGTGTTGGCTGTTTGAATGGACCTACAATGTCAGTGTGTACCAAATCAAATATGCGTGTTGACCTGCATGTAGCGTGTTTTGCAATGGCTGCTGCTTTGGATTTGGCCTTTTTGCAGACAGCACAATCCAAAAACACCTTACACCCCTATAGATCCAAACCTGTTGCAAACTCCGGCATTTTTCTAAGAACATGAAAACTGGCATGCCCCAATCGTCTGTGCCACTTATGGATACACCTGTAATGTAAAGGTTTACCAGTTAGTGAATTTTCAACATTAACAGTAGTATGAGGAACCTCAGGCTTGCTCTGAGCAACCTGTTTCACAATTTTCTCTTTGTTGGCTTTAGGAGCCTTTGGAACCTTAGGAGCCTTTGGAGTAGCAACAGGATCTTTCACTGGGACATCTCTCTCTGGGCCTGTGCTCTCTTTTTGTATACTTGCCTGTGTTTGCGGTTTAGACATTGGTTTCAGGTAATAGACACCACCAATTAACATGGTTTCAGCAAAAATGTCTCCATCTTTGACTATGTAACTTGCTTTTTCGAGGTGGTGAACCTGGAACTTTAATACTCTAGACAAATGAGCCTGACTAAGCAAGCTGCTATTTGCTGTTGGTATGTAATACACATTAGGAATAAATGCACTAAGCTCTTCAACGTAGACAGTTCCTTTTCCTTTAATCTGACAAGGATGATTGGAAAAAGAATAAAGTGTCTGTAATTCAGGTTCAGGATCGTGCATCTCTGTGAAAAGTTCTTTTCTGAAGGTAACATGCAATGCTGCTCCACTGTCCAAAGTCCATAAAAGTTGTCTGTCGTATTCTGGACTCGGTTGTGGATCATTGGTTAACACCAGTGTTGCAAGTGAAGCTTGTGGATCACGCCTGGGACCACGACGATCTTGTCATCCGCCTCTGCCTCTGCCGCCTCTGGAATCTCTTCCTCTGGGCTGGTACTGGACAGGAGCTGGAAACCATTGAGGACAATCCCTGGTTACATGTCCCACACGACTGCAGATATAGCATCTGGGCATCCTTGGAACGTAGGCTCTTCCTCGGAAGACGCGCCTCGCTGGAGCTCTTGATGCAGGTGGTCCTCTCAAATGTGAAGTGGCAAGCATAAATGCTTCTTCTGTTAAAATTCTGCACACATGATCCACTGTGCATTGAGCTATTGGCACTTGATTAATCTTTGTAATGGCATCTTTCCATTCATAATTTAATGAATTAATAATAATGCTGATCATTTGAAAATCATCAATAACATAGCCTCTTTCACCCAAATCCTTCCTCATTCCTTTCATTTTAGTTAAATGCTCTCCAATGTGTTCACCAGGCTTTAACTTTGAACCATGAAAATGAGATAAAAGCAAACATGTAGATTCAATTGAAACAATCTGATAGCATGTTTCCAATTGAGCCCAAATTTGTTGGGCAGTTGCATCAGGTGGAAATTTAGCCTGCAGTTCAACGTCCATAGACAGCAATAATGTTGTACATGCTTTCGTATCCAAATCCCTTATGGCATGAGACCAAGTCTGGGCAGGAAGGGTAAAAAGCATGGAATGTGTCCCTTCTCTGCGAAGTAGCAGGCCTATCTAAATGACCCAGGCCTGATAATTCTGTCCTGAACGCTTTAATTTTGAATCACCAGCCAGTGGAACAATAGAAGGTGTCTGTTGAGGAATGTACATCTGAGATGCTGGCTGTGAAGGCCCTTGTGGTTGCTGGACTTGCGGTTGAGGCTGTGCCTGTGATTGCTGCACCTTTGGATGGGGCTGTGGTTGTGGTTGCTGCACCCTGTCTGCCACTGGTGCAGGAGCTGCCATATGAATCTGGCCTGCTGCAGAGATTGGCACACGTGTGGCAGGGCAGCCTGCAAGCTTTCTTGGGCTAATGTCATTGTGGAGAAGCCTCTTTGCATAGCATCAAAGTGCTGCTGAATTTCTCTGGAATGCATTTTTACTTTTCTGCCAGCAGATGGTGCTGAAACATTTGTGTCAGGCAGTACATAAAAACTCTCTCCTCTTTCAGAAGGGAGATCACGTGACATAGGAAGTGACGTGTCTGCAGCCCTTTCTTGACACACCTCCTCTTGAGGGTGTGGCCGTGAGGGTGTGGCCAAGGGAGAAGAAGGAGCCAAAATGGAGGCTGGCATTTGAAACAAAGGGGAGCCACGCCCATCTGCCTGGAGCTTAGAAAAACACATTTTAGCTTTGTACAATTCATTCTCCATGAAAATTATCTTATCATGATAGCTACGCATTGTTGCATTCCATAACGTCTCTGTAGGAATGCTTGGAATTTGCTCACTCTCTCTGAGGAGCTCATCTTTCTTTCTCTCAGTGGGAATAAACTGCTCGGCCATTAATGAACCTTTTGGCCTGGCACCCAATATTTCATATTCCTGGACATCGGTATAACATTCCTCTGTAATTAACTGTGTGCTTGGAGCGACATTTGAACTGACCTCGGTCACTGTGTCCTCACGTCCTCCTTCTGCACCTCCTTCTGGTCTGCTTACAGAAGTAGTGGGTGATTGAAGAATCGAGAATCTATTTGCTTGCAGCTTCTCATCATCGGAGAGAGAAAGTAAGGTGTCGACAGACGGTGCTCTGCTTGGCTGCATTTTTTTTTGTTTTTCTTTTTCCGGGCATATTGTCAGCAGGTAATTAGTGTACCTCGGTGCTAATAAATCAGCCTTAATAGCCTATACGCATCTTATCAGTTTGAGTAGCAGCCAAAAGAAAAAAAAACTTTAAAAACCATCCTAGCTACCACTGTTGGAACGAAAAAACAGTTCCTCAGCCTCCCCCTTCTTGAGAAGCCGTAAATCAGAGGAGAATAGACCGAGCTTCTCCATGACTGCTAACTCAAATAAAATAAACCGAAACTTAAATGCTAATAAATGCTTTTATTATAAAAGAAACAAAAATATATATCTGACTACATGCTCACCAGTAGAAATACGTCCGGCCGGACGGAATGAAAGCAAGGAGAGAACAAAGAAACAGAAACTACACATGCACAGTAAATCAGCACATCATGAGACTGTGTTGACATTACATAAGAGTTTGACCAGACTACCGTAAATCTCAGACTGGAAGCACAGCTGACGAACAACAAAAATGCAGTGACACCCCCATCCCCACCCAGCAGAAAGATCAGGGAGATTGGGGAGAAGGAGACACACACACCCGATTGTCTTAGAGATGGGGCCGAAGCCCCTCTTGCCTTTCTGAACAGTTTTTGTGATTGCAGAACTCCGGAACTGTTAAAGGAAGAAAAATGCCAAAAGCAAAACAAGAGAGCCACCTAGAGCAAAATTCCAGTAATTCCAGTCCAAATTTCAAAGGGAAAACTTTTGATATAGGGGGAAAAACCTAATTAGGGAGATCTAATCAGTCTTCAGAATGAGAGTCCGTGCCACACATCCTTTCAGTTGAAGGACCAAGTTAAATCTGGGAGATAGCAGGGCGGATCCTAACAAGCAAAAAAAGACTAACTCCGTCCTTCACCTGATTGGATGAGGACAACCCACTCTGAAGGCTGGCTCCTCCTCGGGATGGAGAAGAAGAGCAAGTGAAAGAAACAATGATAGCATGGGCAAAATACTTTGGATACACAATAGAGTTAGATAAATGGCAGCAATTATGGGAATGAAATTGTAAACTAACAATGGCAACAGCATATAAAGAGAATTTGTATAAAATGTTTTATAGATGGCATATGTCACCAGAAAGACTGGCAAAAATGTTTAAAGATAAATCAATTAAATGTTGGAAATGCCACCGGATACTGGGATCGTATTATCATATGTGGTGGACATGTGCAGAAGCGAGAAACTATTGGGCACAAATTCGAATGTGGTTAGAAAAGATGACAGAGCAACATATTGATGTAAAACCAGAACTGTTTTTGTTGGCATTTTGTCAGAGAAATATAGTAAAGAAAATGTATATTTAATTATTCATGTAATAACTGCAGCTATAATTGTATTTGCGCAAAATTGGAAAGTGGGGAAAATCCCTACAAAGGGAGAGATAATTAAGAAAATATTAGAATGCACAGAAATGAATAGACTAACAATGGTAATTAAAGGAAAAGAAGAATCGGAGTATTATGATGTATGGAAGTGATTTTATCACTGGATAGAGAATGAATATAAACAAAAAGATGAAATTAAACAAAATGAAAAGGGAAAGGTTTTGACAGAAGATAAGTTTAATTGAAATGCAAGAGTAGAGTTGTATATATATATATAAAAAAATAGTGGTAAATATAAAAGATGTTGATATAAAATGTTGTACCCAGACGACACACTGTGATTGATGATGTATTGTTTGTTTGGGGGGGTGATAAAAACTTTAAAAAAAAGATTGAACTGTTTGGCCTCAATTTTAAATGTTATGTCTGGAGGAAACTAGGCATCGCTCATCACCTCCCCAATATCATCCCAATAATGAAGCATGGTGTTGGGGTGTTTTTCAGCAGCAACTGGGAGACTGGTCAGATGTTGAGGGAAAACTGAATGGAGCAAAGTACAGGGATATGCTCAATGAAAACCTGTTCTATGGTGCTCAGAACCTCAGACTGGGCTGAAGGTTCACTTTCCAACATGACAATGATCCTAAGCACACAGCCAAGATAACACAAGAGTGGCTTAGGGACAACTCTGTGAATGTCCTAGAGTGGCCCAGCCAGAGCCCTGACTTGAACCCTATTGAACATCTCTGAAGGGACCTGAAAATGGCTGTCCATCAACAATCGCCATCCAACCTGACTGAGCTTGAGAGGATTTGCAACGAAGAATGGCAGAAAATCCCCCTATCCAGCAAAGCTTGTTGGGTCATACCAAAAAAGACTCAAGGCTATAATTGCTGCCAAAGGTGCTTTAACAAACTACTGAGTGAAGAGTCTGAATACTTATGCCAATGTGATATTTACAGACATTTCTAAATTTCTGTTTTTATTTTGTCATTATGGGGTACTGAGTGTAGATTAATGAGAAAAAAAATGAATTCCAACAACTGTAGAATCAGGTTGAAGCATAACAAAATTGACAAAAGTTAAGGGGGTCTGAATACTTTCTGAATGCACTGTATACACACACACACACACACACACACACACAGAGAGAGAGAGAGAGAGAGAGAGAGAGAGAGAGAGAGAGAGAGAGAGAGAGAGAGAGAGAGAGAGAGAGAGAGAGAGAGAGATGCTGCAGCCTGATTTTACAGTTGTTGAAATTCATTTTTTTCTCATTAATCTACACTCCGTTCCCCATGACAAAGCGAAAACAGAAGTTTAGAAATGTCTGTAAATTTATTTTTTTTAAATTAAAATATCACATTGTGTGTGTATACACACATAAACACATACACAAGTTAATATCAATCCAAAGTTCTGTTTGTTTTGATAACAAACACTCTTATCACAAGAAAAAAATCTTAAAGTGTAAGTAACAATGAAACAAAGATTTAAAAAAATACTCAATTGGCACCTTTGGAGAAATATAACATCTTAAATATCTAAAATGAACAAACCAGTTTTAAAAGTTGATATTGAATGTACAACATTGGTACCCAGCTCTGGAGAGTCACAAAAATGCACAATAACAATATTGTCAAAATAACATTATTCATAATACTTACAGAATCGCCTGTCTTTGCTGATACAAAATGACTGCTAGAATGACTTTCCTGGCAAAATTGAAGATGTTTATCAATTTTTACAGTCCGTATATGTTCCAAATCAACTAAAAAAATCAGTGAGGAGAAAAAAATAGTATAATGAAATTTACTTAACATAAACATCTTTAAAACAGTTTTCAATTTGGTATCAAGTATCAATAGTGGGTACCATTTTCTCCTAAAATTAATCACAAAGAGTTGTTATCCTTATCTTCATCATTGAGCATTATCAGTTGTGGGAATCTTCAATCTGATACATAAACTGTAATCTACTGCTATATTTATTCCTTTATGGTGTAAACTGATACAGCTGCTAACAAAGAAGTAGAAGAAAAAACTATTATTTCAATAGATATATTCTATTTGACAATAAACTATTTGGAAGACTAACTCACCCAAAACAACTTTTTAACACAGAGAATAATTTTTGTGTGAATTGTCTCATAAAGGATTTGATTAATTAAAGTTTTAAACTTCCATTTTATGCACAATTGTACGGGGAGTAAATCCCACTGAAAATACATACATACTGTATATACATACATATATCATCTGTAGACAACTGTCCTTTTAACCTTTTGATCCTACATTTTCCCTGTATTTATCTTGGCTGCTTCTACTGTGTTTCCCTGAAAATTAGTCCCAGTCTTATATTTTTTGGGATTCCAAAATAAGCACTAGAGCTTATTTTCAAGGAAACCCAATTTCAGGGTGATCAGCCCGGCTGGGTGCCCCACCCCCTAGCGCATGCACAAGAGGCAGCAAGCGCGCAGGGACTGATGGTATCTGGCAGCAGCTGCAGCCTGCCAGTCCCTTGGTCAGCGCACTCTGGGGCTGTGCAGCCCGCGCAGCGCAGGTGAGTTGATACCCTGTCCAAGCAGCAGATGGAGGCAGAGTCAGGGGGGAGCAGGCAATCCAGATATGCTGCGTGGGCCACAGGAAAGCTGAGTCAGTGGGTTGGAGTGGGCCGCGGGCCGCGGGAGGCTCGTCTTCATGTGGTGGCACTGGCAGCAGACGGGGACAGAAGGCAGGTAATCCCGATGTGACGCACAGGGCACAGGCAAGCCGAGAGACACAAAGACAAGCCTCTAGCCCACCTGCTCTGGCCCACCGACTCTCAGCTTTCCTGCGGCCCATATGGCACATCCAGATTGCATGCTCTCCACCGCCTCTGCCTCCACCTGCTGCTTGGACAGGTAATCAACTCACCTGCGCTGCTACTGCTGGACACAGTCGGTGCGCACGCACTCACCGCCTCCTGTGCTGGCCATGCCCACCCCACTTCACTAGGGCTTACTTTGGGGGTAGGGTGCACACATTAGACGCACACTTAAAAATCAGACACACTTAAAAAAAATTGGGGTAGGTCTTATTTTCTGTGAAACACGGTAATATATGATAATGATATTGACATTTATTTAACATGTTTATTTTCAAACTTTTTTGAAAAGCAATTCATTTTGAGAACTGGTAAGAACTGATGCCAAAATGAAAAAGAGTAGAAGTTTTTTCAAATCTTATCTTGATCATCACAAGAGGTTTACAATTACACAGATTTTATTTACTCTTGGTTCAAGTTCCATGCTACAAAATTCTAAACTTCTAGGTAACTCATATATACACATGTACATAGTACTTAAATATTTGAAATATATGCCAATGAATACAATATTAATAATATATAATTTTAATGTGCAATGGGTTATTGTTTATTTATAATATTTTTAATTTCCCAACACAGTGACTGGGTAATGTACACAATAAAAACAACACAATCCAATCCAAACAGAATGCAACCTGGAAATTAACATACTAAACACAATAATTAAATTCCCATAGTAGCACACTTGGTAGAAAGGAAACAAATAATGACTCCGTTCTCCGGATCGAAGACGTGTATTGGATGTAAATCCACAGAACCCGGTGGACGTCCCAACGTGTGCCACCTGCATTCCAGAGGATGGGAAGGATCGGGACAAAAATTGGGGAGGATGACCTCCTGCGCCCTATGGAACCAGGAATTGATTTTAGGAAGGAAGGAAGGAAGGATTCAGACGGAGCACTACTCTGTCCAGGTGAAAGATGCAGAGGTATTATGAAAGATGTTAGAGAATTAAGAACCTTGGAGAGATCCCAGGTGGGGTATCTGTGAACTACAGGCGGACAGAGATTGGTGGCCCCACGGATAAACCTCTTCACCGTGGGGTGCAACGCCAGGGATTCCAGGGAACCACAAGATAATACGGAGGACAAGGCAGCCACTTGTCTCCTTTTTTTTATTCAAAAAGTTTTATTAGTACAAAGTACAAACATTTTTCTCTTTTTCTCCCACCCTTCCCCCCAACCCCCTCCCCTTCCCCCCCATCCTCCCCCCTCTCACCCCCCCCAACTTCCCAGAAAAAGCACAGGGTATAATATTCAATAAAGATAAAATTAAAATATACTAACAAATTATTAATTTCAAAATTTCTCTAGATCTTTAACTCCTTGTTACTCAAAACCTTTTAAACATAGTCTAAAAATCAGGCATATTATTAATAAACTAACATTCCAATATATCAAATTATTAATTTCACAGTTATTCTAAATCTTTAATTCCATATAATTCAAAACCTTTTAAAAATAGTCAAAAAAACAATAAAAAAATTTTTTCTTTTCTTTTCTTTTTCCTTTTTTTCTTCTTAAACCATTCCACTATGTATCTTTCATTTATATAGTCTTTAAAATATAATAATAAAAAGAAGAGAAAGAAATCTTTCTTTCACCATTTCAACCAGATACACAACCATCAGCGTCATTTCCTCGATGATAAATAGATCTTCCTTCTTCTGACGCTATACCTCCTCAATAAACATAACATTAAAATATACTAACAAATTATTAATTTCAAAATTTCTCAAATTCTTTAACCCCTTATTACTCAAAACCTTTTAAGCATAGTCTAAAAATCAAACACATTATTAATAACCTAACATTCCAATATATCAAATTATTAATTTCACAATTATTCTAAATCTTTAATTCCATATAACTCAGAACCTTTTAAAAGTAGTCAAAAAGAAATTTTTTAGACCATTCCTCTATGTGTCTTTCATTTATATAATCTTTAAAATATAGTAATAAAAATAAAAAAATAAAAAGAAGAAAAAAAGAAAAAAAAGAGAGAGAAAAAGAAATCTTTCTTTCGCCATCTCGGCCAGATGCACAACCATCAGTGTCATTTCCTCGATAATAAATGAATCTTCTTACTGCAAAATACCAATTTTTGATCTTCTCTCCATCTGGCCTATGACTACTCATACTGAAACCAAGTTCTAATCATTCCTTCTTCTCATTCGAACTTTAGATCTGACTCTTGCACCCACTTGTGGTTTGGTAATTTTTTGAGTTGTCAGCTTAGGTTGTTGTTGTCTTGATACTTCAATACATATAGCCGCTGCTCTGGTCTGACTCTGATCCTTTGTCTCTTCTTCCACATTATGAACATCACTCTGGTTCTGTAAATCACCTTGACTCATCAAAACTCCTCCCATTTGGACAACTGTCGATGACTCTCCTCTCTCATCTTCCATTGCTTCCTTCATTCTTCTTCCTTCTGGTATTTTGGATATGTCGGCCTTTAACACTTTTACATAAAAATCAGTTGCTTTCAATATCGTATTGAGCCGATATCTCTTTCCCAGATGTATCACCGCTATCCCAGTTGGAGCCTCCCATCTGAACTGTATTTGCTGTTTTTTCAATTCATCCACCAGAAAGGCATAATCCTTTCTGGCTCTCAACATTTTAGGAGGAATTTCTTTCAATGTCATTACCTCCTGTCCATCTACCTGAAGCTTGTTCTTGAAAGTCACCTGTAGAATTTCATTACGTAATGTCCTTGTGGTAAAATATATTACGATATCTCTTGGCAGATGTTTCTGTTTAGCAACCCAAGAATTAACACGATATATCTTATCAATTTGTATACCCAATTCCTCTTTTGTCACTCCTAACGTGTGCACAAATGCCTCCAACATCCTTTCTTTTAGATCTTCTTGTTTTTTCTCTTTTACACTTCTTACTCTTAAAGCAAACTCCATATTCCTATATTGAATCATTAACACCTCAGCTTCATAATTTTCAATATTATTTTGAGTCTTTCCCATATCTTCACCCAAAGTTATCACAGACTGTTTGATTTCTTCCACCTCTTCCTCCAAAATTTCCATATTTCCTACCAGTCCTTTAAATGCAAATAACATATCTTCCCTTAATTGCTGGTGTCGAGTAGCAATCTCCTCTGAAACAGCCTGTATTTTTTCATTAATTTCATTAATTTTTAGATTAAATTCCATAACAAGTTCATTCTTCATAACTTTTAAAGCTTCAAATAACTTTTCAGGTGTTAAAGTCTGTGGGGGTGTTGAATAGACAGTGGGTTGCATTCTTGAAGTGTAAACAGGAGGGTACTCAAATCTTTTGTTAAAAGCAGTCTTTCCAGGTTTTAAAGCCATTTAAAATTTAAAATTAGACTTTTTGTTTTAGTCCAAAATCAGAAAGAGAAGAGAAAGTTCATCAAAGTCAGGCATTTTCAAACAGAGGGCTGCTAGCGAAATGAAACTTTCCTTTTAGCTTTCACTTTCACACCCTTTGAAGCTTCAATCGCCATTTTGTTACTCTTAACTCAATCATTTCCGAAATAAAGAGTTAAGGTACTTGCCATCCAAGTACCTTACTTGGATGGCAAGTTAAGTTAAGGTAGTTGCCATCCAAGTCTCCTGGCTTTTTCTGTCTGCTGCAGTCAAATTGTTAAAAATCCCATATTGAAGGCAGAATTGGTCGCTGCATCTTGCTCCACAAAAGCGGAGGCATCCCAGGTCCCGGAGCAGATGACAGGCTACCTGGGGAGCCCTCACCCTTCACGCCCCAGATTTTCTCCTGGGGCACTAGGGGGGCTCTACCCTTGCCTGTCGGCTCTCATCTCTCCCCTATGCCCGGGGAGAAGATTTTCAAGCCGCCAGACAGCTGTTCTGGCGGCTTTACGGAGCCCGGGATTAGGCGCTCGATGAGGAGCATCCTCGATGCAGCGGAGCCAACCGGAAGTCTCCGCAGCCACTTGTCTCCTGATGGTGTTGGGGGCTAGCCCCTTATTCAGTCCCGATTGAAGAAAGTTAATGATGTCACCAATGGAGAGCTGTACGGGTGAGAGACTGTTCGTAGCGCAACACGCACAAAAAGCCTTCCATGTAGCAGAGTAGATCCGCTCGGTGGAGGAGCGCCTGGATGGTCTTGACGGCCTCAGCGCAGATGTTCTGGCACCTTAGGGCGCTCCGCTCAAGTGCCAGGCGGTCAGATGGAACCACCTGGGATCTGGATGGAGTAGCGCTCCCTGACTGAGCGTAGAGTCTGTGACTGGTATCCGCCAGGGCTGTGATATGGACAGGGATACCAGGTCTGCAAACCAGGTTCTCCTGGGTGAATGTGGAGCCAGGAGCAGGACTTCTGCCCTCTCCTCTAGGATCTTGGTGATGACTCTGGCCAGTAGGGGAAGAGGAGGGAAGGCATAGAGTAGGCATCCCTTCCGCGCCCTGGGTCTTGTAGTGTAAAAAGAATCTCGGGAGTTGAGTGTTCTCCGGAGTGGCGAACAGGTCACCCTGTGGAAGACCGAAACGACCAGTCAGCTCGTGGAAGACATCAGGATGCAGACGCCACTCCGCATAGTCGACTTCAGATCGACTGAGCCAATCCGCCTGGATGTTGGACTCCCCAGAGATGTGAGCAGCCGATATGGAGAGGAGGTAATGCTCTGCCCATAGACCCAGTCTCTTCGCCTCCCACATGAGGGAACGAGATTTTGTACCTTCCTGCCTGTTGATGTGGGCCTTCATGCTCACGTTGTCCGTGAGCACCAGAATGGGTTTGCCAGATGTCAAGGGGCAGCGCTGCCTAAGAGCTAGGAACACGGCCTGTAACTCTAACTTGTTGATGCTGTGGCGGGCTTCTGCCTCAGTCCAACGACCCTGAACCATAGTGGTCTGGCAGTAAGCCCCCCAACCTAATAGGCTGGCGTCCGTGGTTATGGTGAGCCACTCCAGCTCGTGGAAGAGGCACCCCCTAGAGAGGGCCCCCGAGGACCACCAGAGGAGGGAGCGTCGCACCTTTGACGGGAGGGAAACCTTCACTAATGAGGAGGCCCTCCCCGTTCTTTGAAATGGTAGCAGAAACCATTGAAGGTCCCTGGAATGTAACCATGCCCAAGGAATGATTGGTGTGCACGAGATCATTTTTCCAAGGAGCATAGAGAGAGTTTGCAGGGGAACCTGGCGTTGAGTCCGGACCACAGAGACCAATTATCTTATGCTGTCCCGTCGCTCCTGGGAAAGGTACACCCTACACTCCAGGGAGTCCAAAACTGCTCCCAGGTGGTTCAAATGTGTGAGGAACCAGGTGACTTTTCTCCATATTAATGGAAAACCCCAGACGCCTGAGAATGGATAGGGTCGCCTGGACGTCCTGCACTGCTTGAGGTCTGGATGGAGCCTGAATCAATATGTCATCGAGGTAGCATTGGATGCGAATTGGGATGCCCCTGAGATGGGCTGCCACGACCGCCAGGACTTTGGTAAAGACCCTGGGGGCCAAGGATAGACCAAACGGAAGAGCAGCATATTGGTAGTGCACGCCTGCATAGCAAAACCTGAGATATTGGCGGTGAGCCAGTCGAATCAGAATATGCAGGTATGCTTCCTTGAGGCCTATCGAGGCTAAAAAGTCTCCCCTCCAAACGCTACTGAGGATCATAGCCAAAGAATGCATTTTAAACCTCCTGTAGCGAAAGAGACAGTTGAGACGTTTAAAACCCACAATTACCCTCCACTACCACCACCCCGAGGATTTGGGGAGCACAAAAAGAATGGAATAATACCCCTGTCTCATTTGGTCCGTAGGCACCTTCTGGGTGGCTTTTATTTCCAGGAGGTGTGTGATGGCCAAATCCATAAGAACCCATTTAGCGGAATTCCTGGAGACTGGACAGCATAGAAAAAACCTTGGGGTGGGGGCGGAGAGAAACTCAATGGAGAGACCTAATCGAATAGTCTCCCTAACCCAGGCATCTGACGTAATCTCCTCCCATCTGTCAGCATAAAGGGCCAGCCGGGCACCGATGGGAGGGTCAAACGGAGCCTCACTTGGAGCATTGGAAGGGGCGACTGCCGCCACTGCGAAATGGTCGCTTGAATGGCCTGTCCCTGTTGAATCTATCTGAACCCTGGCGGGACCTGCCCCCAGACTAACACACCACTGGATTACAAGGAGCCCCTGCCGTGTTTATGCAACTAATTAACGAGGTACTCCATGCACATTTATACAAAGGGGTCCCAGTCTATCTTGGTGACATTTTAATTTACACCGAAACAAAAGCAGACCACATAAAACTAGTCCGAGCAGTTCTCATGAAACTCCAAGTCGCCAAACTCTCTCAAAATGTGAATTCCACCAGGAAAAAATTGACTACCTGGGATACAGAATATCCCATGAGGGAATAGAGATGGATCCACAAAAAGTAAAAGCCATCATCGATTGGGAGCCGCCCCAAACCCGCAAACAACTGCAGTTTCCTGGGTTTCGCAAACTTTTACCGTCAGTTCATTCCGGCTTTTGCTAAAATCGCCCTCCCCATTACGAACTTGTTAAAAACAATAAGGGAGGGGAACCAAAACCAAGGCAACCCCTTAACTGGACCATGGAATGCCAAGTGGCATTCGAAAAACTTAAACAACTATTCTCAGCGAAACCAGTCCTAAAACACTCAGACCCAGAACAACCATTCGTCATCCAAGCAGATGCCAGTGACATGGCAGTAGGAGTGGTCCTACTCTAAAACAATGAACATGGACAATTGCAACCATGTGCATACACATCCAAGAAATTGACAGAAACCAAGCAAAGATGGGCCATATGGGAGAAAGAGGCATATGCCGTACGATGGGCCCTCCTCACATGGAGACATTTCTTAGAAGGGAACAAAATCCCTTTCCAAGTTTGGACTGATCATAAAAATTTAGAAGCTCTAAAGACCCCACAAAAGCTCTCCCCCAAACATGTACCTTGGGCGCAATACTTTAAACGTTTTAATTTTACCCTCAAGTATCTCCCAGGAGGGAAAAACTTCTTAGCCGATGCCTTGTCCCAAAAACCCCAATACAACAGCAAAAAGACTGAAATTGTTAAACCTATGCTCCAAACACCCCAGCTGGCTGCCAAAGTGATCACCCGAGCACAAGCAAAAAAAGAACTACTTGCTGAAAACGTGACAGCCTCCAAATTTAAGGAGGAACTACTTAAGGATGACTGGTTCCAAGCTTACAAAAATATTTGCTTACCTAAAGATGGTTTAGCCTAGGTAGAGAACAAGCTTTACGTCCCTGCCAGCCAAAGATTGGACCTCATGAAATGATGCCACAACTCCAAAAGAGCTGGACATTTTGGATTTGTGAAAACTGCACCTCATCAAAAGACAATTCTGGTGGTGATCCCCTAAAAAAGACATTGAGAGCTATGTTGCTAGCTGCCCCACCTGCGTAGCTGCAAAAAGACGAGAAGGAAAATCCCCAGAACTTTTACAAACTGTATAGCAGAACCTTCAGCACCCTGGAGAGAGACTTCTATGGATTTTATAGTGGAGTTGCCTGAAAGTGCGGGAAATACAGTTATTTGGGTTGTAATGGACCTCTTTTCAAAACAGGTCCATTTTATACCCTGCCAGAAGATCCCAACAGCCAAGGCATTAGCAAAAATGTTTTTAGTACACATTTATCACCTCCATGGAGCTCCCCAATGGATTATCTCAAACAGGGGTGTTCAATTCACTTCCAAAGTTTGTTTTTTTTTAAAAAAAAACCTATTAGGCTCCACTCAGGGGTTGTCCTCATCGCATCATCCCCAGACGAATGGGGTGTGTGTGTGTGGAGAGAGCCAATGGAGTATTAGAACAATATTTAAGATGTTTTATTAACTACCAACAGGACAATTGGACTGACCTCTTGCCTTTTGCTGAGGTAGTTTACAACAACTCTGTGTAGCAATGGCTTCACCCCATTTCAGATAGCCACAGGACAAGAATTCAACCCCATGCCAGAACTACCCACTAAGGAACCTGACATCCCCTCCCTTAAGGAGTGGATAAAAAATCTACAAACCACTTGGCCAGTGGTCAGACTAGCCCTACAAGAGGCTAGAGCAGCTTTTAAAGCTCAAGCTGACAAAAAACGCAGTGAACCCAAGCCATTCAAGGTTGAGAACCGTGTGTATTTATCCACAAGGTTCCTACAATCATTACAAGCCTCTAAGAAACTGGGACCAAAATTCATTGGCCCATTTCCCATCACCAGAATCATTAACCCTGTCACTGTAGAACTCCTCCTTCCTAAAACACTTAGACAGGTTCATCCAGTGTTTCACTACAGCTTACTCAAACCTGAAATCACGTCAAAGATCAGACCCCCTTTACCCACACCTCCTACCCCCATTATGGTGGAAGGAGAACAACATTTTGAAATTAAAGATATCCTTGACTCATGCACTCACCATGGCTCCATACAATATTAATAGCATGGAAACACCTACCCTCCTCCCAAAATGAATGGGTAGCCAAAAAACATGTAAAAGCTCCCACACTATTAAGGAAATTCCACGTGAAATACCCCCCACAAACCATCCTAATTCTTTTTTTATTATTATACAATTGTATCACAGCGGCCAGTTGTTTCGCCGGATTTGGCATTGATTACTAGTCGAGCCCCACCCAGGGGCCTAGGACGTTGTAATGTATTTTCGAAGTATATGTGCGGAACCGAGCAGTGCGGCTTTCTGCATTTGACTGATGGTGATTTTGTCAATTTTGAGCTCTTTTAAATGTAATTCCAGTGCTTTTGGGATAGCACCCAGTGTTCCAATCACCACTGGAATTACCACTGCTGGTTTGTGCCATAATCGTTGAATTTCGATTTTTAAGTCCTGGTATTTTGCAATTTTTTCGTGTTCCTTTTCATCGACCTTGCTATCACCTGGTATTGCGATGTCAATGATAGTCACCTTGTTTTTCTTGACCAGCGTGATGTCTGATGTATTATGCGCCAGTACCTTGTCTGTTTGTATACGAAAATCCCACAAGATCTTGACCATCTGATTTTCAGTGACTTTTTCAGGCTTCTGTTCCCACCAGTTTGTAGCAGTATGGATGTTATAATTTTTGCATAAATTCCAGTGGATCATTTGTGCAACAGAGTTGTGCCGTAATTTGTAATCAGTCTGTGCGATTTTCTTGCAGCAGCTGAGCACATGGGCTACAGTTTCATCAGCTTCCTTGCATAATCTGCATTTATTATTATTATTATTATTATTATTATTATTATTATTATTATTATTATTATTATTATTATTATTATTATTATTATTATTATTATTATTATTATTTATACATTTTTAAAAAATAAAATAATTTCCTTTTTACAACATTTGCATATTGGTATATTTTCAGTCTTTCTTCTTCTCCCATCCTATTAACGTATCTATACATATGGTTCCCTTGTCCTATACATGTTATACATGCTAATATATTCATATACCATTTTACAAACATCCTATATGTTTATACCATCTTACTGTTAATTCCTAGTTTCTATCTGTTAAGTATTTTCTTATTTGTTGTTTCTATCTTCTAACCATTTATACCATTTTCCCCATACTAAGTAGTACTCCATTTCATCTTTATTTTTTATTTCTTTTGTCAATTTATCCAGTTCCGCATTATCAAGAACTTTTCTTATCACATTTTCGTCTGTTGGTATAGTGTTGTTTTTCCAGCTTTGTGCGTATATGATTCTGGCTGCGGTTATGATATATAATATTAGATATTGTATATCTTAGATAACTATGATAATAGTTATCAAATTTTCTTGTAATTATGCCCAGTAAGAATAGTTCCGGTTTCAAATCTATTCAATGTTCTGTTATCTCCTCAAGCCATTTTCTTATTTTAGTCCAATATTTTTTCGTTATTGCACATGTCCACCATAGATAATAATATGCCCCTTGCGTTTGTTTACACTTCCAGCAGATCAGTGATGTATTCGGGAACATCCAAGCCAGTCTCGCTGGTGGGAGGTGCCACCTGTAGAACATTTTGTACAAGTTCTCTTTTTAAGCTGCTGACATAGTTAACTTATAATTTGTTTCCCAGAGTTTCTCCCATTTCTCCAATTCTAGAATAGAATAGAATATAATTTTTTATTGGCCAAGTGTGATTGGACACACAAGGAATTTGTCTTGGTGGATATGCTCTCAGTGTACATAAAAGAAAAGATACGTTCATCAAGAATCATAAGGTACAACACTTAATGATAATCCGGGTACAAATAAGTAATCAAATCATATTAGGAACCAGTCAGTATAAATTGTAAGGATACAAGCAACAAAGTTACAGTCATACAGTCATTAGTGGGAGAAGATGGGTGATAGAAACGATGAGAAGACTAATAGTAATAGTAATGTAGCCTTAGTGGATAGTTTGACAGTGGTGAGGGGATTATTTGTTTAGCAGAGTGATGGCGTTCGGGAAAAACTGTTCTTGTGTCTAGTTGTCTTGGTGTGCTATATCCAAACTTTTTGGCCCATGTTATCATTGTTTCTTTAACTACCTCTTCCTCCATTCTATATTTTAGTAAATAATTATATATTCTCCTAATCAATTTTTCTTCTGTGCCCTGTAGAATCTTGTCTAATTCTTGCAGTTCTTTTTGGAATCTGTATAATTTCACATCTTTTTAATATCTGGTCTGCACTTACATATAAGGCCATCAATCTATGTCTATACCCCGTTCTTTTAATTCTTGTTTAGATTTCAAGTCCCCCTGTTCATTTAACAAATTTTTGTATCATTACTTTATATATATTTAATACATTCGGATAAATTAGCGCTTCCATTGTAGATAGCCAATTTGGTATTTTTAGTATTCTTTTTTATTTTTTGCCAGACCTGTAATAACGCATTCCAAATTAAGTGTCTTTGAAAATAACAGGACTTCCGGTTTGGCTCCGCAGGCATAGCGGACGCTCCTTGCCGGGAGCCTCTTCCGAAGTCCTGTAAAAGCCGCCAGATCAGCGTCTGGCGGCTTGAAAATCTTCTCCCTGGGATTAGGGGAGAGATGAGAGCTTGACAGGCGAGGTAGAGCCCCCCTAGTGCCCCAGGACAATCAGGGGCGCGAAGGGTGAGGGCTCCCCCGGTAGCCTGTCTCCTGCTCCAGGACTCCGGATGCCTCCGCTTATGCGGAGCAAGATGCCGCGACCACCGCTGCTTTTACAATGGGATTTACAATAATTTGATGCATTAAAGAAAGCAGACAGAGAAAGGCAGGAGACCAGAAGGGCAAGTATCCTAATCTTTAACTCCACTGCTGACTTTCACTTCGGGAAGTTACAAAGTAGCGCTAACAAGCAATAAAATTGTGATTGGAGAACAAGGGCATGGAAGTGAAAGTGATTAAGTTTCGTTTCACCAGCAGCTCCTTTTATGGAAACTTTTGATCCTGAGAATTGGTTTTTTTCTTTTTGCTTCCTGATTTTGGACTAAAATAACAATTTATATTTTTAAAAAACTAACTGGTTTTGTATCTGGAAAGAACTTTGTCAATTAGGGATTTGGCTTTCTCTCTGTATTCTTCCGAAAATTTTGGATTTTGATGAACCCTTCTATTTTTTTTTAATCTAATACTTCAAATGGCTTCTAAACCTGGAAAGACTGTTTTAAATAAAAGAACTGAATATTCCTCTTATACTTCAAGAATGCAACTTACTTCTGACTTAATACCCCCACAGACTTTAACACCTGAAAATTTATTTAATACTTTAAAAGTTATGAAAAACGAATTGGTTATGGAATTTAACTTAAAAATCAATGAAATTAATAAAAAATGCAGGCTGCTTTAGAGAAGATGGATCAACAAGTGAGGAAGAATGCGCTAGATGTTTTTAAAGGATTAGCAGTAAATATGGAAATTCTGGAGAACGATGTGGAAATAACTAAACAATCCCTGAAACCTCGGGGGAAAATATAGACAAAACTCGAAATGATATTGCAAATCTTGAAACAGAGGTGTTAATGACTCATTTCAGAAGAATTTGCTATAAGGGTGAGGGGCCTGAAAGAGGAAAAATATGAAGATTTGAAAGGAAGGATGGTGGAGGCTTTGGAGCAGGTGTCTGGAATGATTAAAGAGGAACTGGCTACGCAAATTGATAAGATATACCGTGTCAATTCTTGGTTTGCCAAACAAAAACATCTGCCAAGGGATATTATAATATATTTTACCACAAGGGCGCTATGGAATAAAATCCTACAGACGAATTTAAGAATAAGCTTCAGGTAAATGGCCAGGAAATAATGACATTGAAAGAAATTCCTCCTAAAATGCTTAAAGCCAGAAAAGATTATACCTTTTTGGTGGAAGAGTTTAAAAGACAGAACCTACAGTACAAATGGGATGCCCCAACAGGGATAGTGGTGAGATATTTGGAAAAAAGATACCGGCTTAATACGATAATGAAAGCTACTGATTTTTATGTCAAAGTTTTAAAGGACGACATATCCAAAATTCCAGAAGTAAGAAGCATGAAAGCAACAGAAGAGGAGAAGGGAAAGTCATCTATATCTGTTCAAACGGAAAGACCTTTGATGATTCAAGGTGATTTACAGAGCCAGAAAGATGTTTATAATGTGGAAAAGGAGACAAAGGATCAGAGTCAGACGAGAGTTGAGCTGACAAACCCAAAATCGCCAAGCTACAAAAGGCTGCAAGAACCAGATTCAAAATTTGATCGAGAGGAAGGAATGGTCAGAGTTTGGTGTTAGTGTGGGAATTCATAGGACAGATGGAGAGATTAACGTGAACTGATATTTTGCAGCAAGAAGATTATTGAGGAAATTACTTTGATGGTTTTGTGTTTTTCTTCTTGTTTTGTTATGGTTTCCCCTCCTTCCCTTTTTTTATCAATATATTTCAAAATAATTAATGATTCAGAATTTTTGTGAAATTAACAATTTGACATATTGTAATATTAGGTTACTAATAATGTGTTTGACTTTATGATTAAGTTCAATTTTTTTGAGTTACAAGGGGTTAAAGAAATCTTAAAATATTGGAATTAACAATTTGATAGAATATTTTAAATACTTAGGTATTTTGAACAGATATAAATACTTAATATTTACTTAATATTTATGTAATATTTACTCAAGTTTTATTTAATACTGAGGAAATGATGTGATGTTGCAACTGAATGAAATGGGGAGGAAAGATTCTTTTTTCTCTCTCTTTTTTCCCCTTTCTCTTTTTTCTTTTTTTATTATTAGATCATAAATAGATTATATAAAGGAAAGATATTTAGTGGGGTAAATTATCAGCCTGAGATACTGAATGGTGTTTGATTAACAATTTATTTATTTATTTATTTATTTATTTGGTGTTTCTTATATGCCGCCCAACTCCCGGAGGACTCCGGGCGGCGTACAACAGAAAAAATACAAGAAACCAATATAAATAAGCATTAAAACAGATATAAAAATTAAAACCGTAATCTTAAAAGCATCTAATATCCATTCAACTTCATACATACTTGGGGGTGAGCTCAAATGGATTACGCTCTACCCCCTGCCTGCAGGAAAAGCCATGTCTTAACAGCTTTCCGGAGGGCGAGCAGGGTGGGGATAGTTCGGGTCTCTGGGGGAAGTTGGTTCCAGAGCACGGGGCCTGCCACAGAGAAGGCTCTCCCCCTAGGGCCCGCCAGGCGACATTGCTTAGCCGATGGGACCTGGAGGAGGCCAACTCTGTGGGCCCTAACCGGTCGAAGGGAAGTGTGAGGCAGAATGCGGTCCCGGAGATAACCTGGTCCTAAGCCATGAAGGGCTTTAAAGATGGTGATCAACACCTTGAATTGGACCCGGAGACCGATGGGCAACCAATGCAGCTGGCAGAGTACAGGTGTCACGTGGGTGTACCTTGGCACACCCACCACAGCACGCGCAGCCGCATTTTGCACCAGCTGAAGTCTCCGGATACTCTTCAAGGGTAGCCCCATGTAGAGCGCGTTGCAGTAGTCCAGGCGCGAGGTGACAAGGGCATGAGTGACCGTGAGTAGAGCCTCCTTCTCCAAGTATGGCCGCAACTGGTGCACCAGGCGAACCTGTGCAAAGGCCCCCCTAGCCACAGCGGAGAGATGGTGATCCAATTTTAGCTGTGGATCTAGGAGGACCCCCAAGTTGCGAGCCTGATCCGAGGGAGTCAGTTTCGCTCCCTCGAACGTCAAGGAGGGACAATTGTCATGGTCCTTAGGAGGCAATATCCAAAGCCACTCAGTCTTGTCGGGATTAAGTCTGAGTCTGTTCCTCCCCATCCAGATCCTAACGTCGTCCAGGCACCGGCACATTACATCAACTGCCTCTCTGAAATCAGACGGGGTGGTGATGTACAGCTGGGTGTCGTCAGTGTACTGGTGGAAACGCACCCCATGTCTGCGGATGATCTCACCCAGCGGTTTCATGTAAATGTTAAACAGGATGGGCGAGAGAACCGACCCCTGAGGCACCCCACATGATAGGGGCCTAGGGGACGATCTCTGCCCTCCTGTTAACACCGTCTGCATCCTGTCGGTGAGATAAGAGGAGAACCACCGTAAAACAGTGCCTCCAACCCCCAATTCACCGAGACGATGCAGAAGGATACCATGGTCGATGGTATCGAACGCCGCTGAGAGGTCAAGTAGCACCAGGATGGAGGAATTACCCCCATCCCGGGCTCGCCAGAGATCATCCATCAGAGCGACCAAGGCAGTTTCTGTACTGTGGCCGCGCCTGAAACCCGACTGATAAGGATCTAGATGATCTGTTTCATCCAGAAGCTGCAGAAGCTGAGTAACCACCACCTTCTCCACAACTTTCCCCAGAAAGGGCAAGTTGGAGACAGGACGATAGTTCTTCAAATCAGCTGGATCCAGGGAAGGCTTCTTCAGGAGGGGTCTCACCACCGCAGCTTTTAACGACTGCGGTACGGATCCCTCCCTCAAAGAAGCGGTGACCACCGCCTGGATCCAGCCGCATGCCACCTCTCTGCTGGCCGAGACCAACCAGGAGGGGCATGGGTCCAATAAACAGGTGGAGGTACCCATCGCCCCCACAGCTCTGTCCACATCTTCGGGAGAAACAGGCCCAAACTCTTCCCATAATGGTGGACTAAGACTAGCCGCTGTCAACTCCATGGACTCTGCCCAGCTAGAGTCCAGGTTCGACCGAATCTGAGCGACTTTATCCGTCAGAAACTCAGCGAATTCCTCAGCTGTGCCTTGTAAATGTTCCTCGCTCCCCCCTTTAGCAAGGAGGGAGCGAGTCACCCTAAACAAGGCGGCTGGGCGAGAATCTGCGGACGCAATAAGAACGGAAAAATAAGATCGTTTTGCCGCCCTTATCGCCACTAAATAAGATCTGATGTAAATTCTTAATAGTGTTCGGTCAGGCTCGGTTTTACTGGCTCTCCAGCGGCGCTCTAGACGTCTCTTCTGGCGTTTCATCTCCCGGAGCTCCTAGGTAAACCAGGGAGCTTTCCGGGATCCACTGCCACGGAGAGGTCGCTTAGGCGCAATTCGGTCTAACGCCCCTGATGCTGCGGTGTTCCAAGCAGCCACCAGGGAGTCAGCCGAGTTGTGTACCAGGGTTTCAGGTATTTCCCCAAGCTCCCTCTGGAATCCTTCCGGTTCCATTAGGCGCCTGGGGCGGAACCACCTAGTCGGTCCCGCCTCCCTGCGGGGGAGGAGTGGGGCTGTGAAATCCAACCTCAGTAGGAAATGATCTGACCATGACAGTGGGGTGATGACTATGTCCCTGATCTTCAGATCATCTCTCCACTGCCCCGAAAGAAACACTAGGTCGAGCGTGTGACCGCCCTCATGAGTCGGACCCTGGATTACTTGGGTCAGGTCCATGGTTGTCATGGAATCCATGAACTCCTGAGCCACCCCAGAGGTTTTGCCAGCCGATGGCAAGTTGAAGTCCCCCAGGACCATAAGCCTAGGGAACTCAACTGCCAAGCCGGCTACTGCCTCAAGTAGCTCAGGCAGGGCCTTACTAACGCAGCTGGGAGGCAGGTATGTTAAGAAAAGGCCCACCTGTACCCCTAAGTCCAACTTCAAAAGGAGCGTCTCACACCCAACAATCTCCAGGGCAGGGATCCTACGAGGATACAGATCTCCGCGCGTTATTATTGCCACTCCCCCCCCTTTCCTGGGGTCGAGAATGATGCTGCACCGAGAAACCACGTGGGCATATCTCAGAGAGAGCTACTCCCCCCTCCTGACCCAGCCAGGTCTCGGTAACACATACCAGGTCCGCCCCCTCCTCCGTGATTAGATCACATATCAGGGGGGCTTTGTTGGTAATTGACCTGGCGTTAAGCAGCAGCATCCTGAGCCCAGGGCCCTGAAAACCCTGGTTGCCAGGTGTCCGGGTTGAGCACGATGGAACCGGATCGGATGGGCCGGAACAAGGGATCGCTTGTAAGCAGCGAGGTCTTATTCCCCGAGAGCGGCCCACCCCTCTGCTCCCGCCATATCTGCCTCTTCCCATTATGACCGAGATGTTCCGGCTCTCGCCCCCGCCAGAGACCCCATCCCCCTCCCCGCTGCCCCCCCTTTCCTGCAGGCCATACATACCATTCTCTCCGGCCAGGGTGATTTCGTCCCGTCCTCCCCCGCTTCTGTTACTACACTCAGCGGGTGGGGGTGGAAATCCAGTCCCTGACTCTTCCATTTTCAATAATCATGCAACACATATATGTCCATCTCACTCATCCACAATCCACATTCAAACCCCAATCACACTTCGGAGAAGGAGGAAACAAATTAAAATAGGATTAAAACGGAAGGCAAAGTCCTCCACATGAGGAAGGTGCGTGCTAGGAGAGCAAGTTCTGCACATTTCCTCAGATTTCCAGAATGTTCTAAGATCTAAGGGGGAGAGAAGTCTCCCTTCTTTCACTAGCCTTGAGGGAACCAAAGTTCCTGTCCCCATAATCTGCAATTGTCCTCCAGTCCGGAACGGGTTCCACATTTTCCAAACAGTCGCTGGTTCGATTTACATAGCCCAAGAATAGCAATGGGGGGGGGGACTGATTTAAACCGTCTGTTTTATATTCGTTCCTTCTGGGCTTTCCAGTTCTTTCAGCCCTCTGAGCAGAGCAAGAGCAGCGGTGGCAGGAGCTCCAAAAATCGATAACTTGGAGGGTGCTAATCCTCAGTCAGCTCCAGCATTCGGGGCAAACAGCTCTAAAATGGCCCCGGCTGATTTTCAAAGGCAGCCCGTCTCCGTCCACAGCCAAAGAGGGGGGGGGAGTAATCCACTCCCGGAGATGGGCTTGCTGCCGCAGATCCTCGCAGCAGAAAGTGGCAGATGTAAGATGAATAGCAGAAACAGGAAACTCAAGAATCACAAAAGCCGAGGAAGGCAAACAGAGGCAACAAAGGCAACAAAGGCAACAAAGAGGGATGGCGAAGCTCCAGCCGCCGATGGTCGGGCGAGCCGTCCGAGCTCGTCGTTACCTCTTCCAGATGGTATCCAGCCTCCCAAAAGTCCGTTTCAGGCAAAGCACAGCAGGCACAAGCACAACAGGAAAGTCCAGCTCAGCAGGATATTCCAGCGCCTTCCACCCCTCAATCCAAGTTCGATTTAAAGGCCTCCCAGAAGATCGGCCCTCACGGCGTTTCCGCACCAAAATGGGTGGCGGTTGAATGATCGGAGCAGGGAGAGTCTGGTGGTGGATTTGCAATGCAAAATCACAAGTGGCTGATGTCATTGCCACCGTCTCCGAAAGCCAGGCATATTCTACTCTCATCCCCAGGTAATAGGAACTCCAAGGATGGGCTCCAGTAAGCTAAAAGCCGAGTTCTGGGGGGAAGGGGGGAGAAAAGAGAAAAATGTTTGTACTTTGTACTAATAAAACTTTTTGAATTAAAAAAAAAAGAAAATAACTATGAAGTTTATTTTTCCAGTCCCATATAAATGCATGCCATCCTATTTGTAGGTAATGCCCTTCTAATGTTAAGATCCTCTTGTTTTTTTAGCTCAATCCAATCTTTAATCCAGGTTAGCACCGTTGCCTGGTAGTACAATTCCCAATCTGGGAGTGCTAAACCTCCTTTCTCTCTACTGTCTTGTAGTAATTTTAGTTTAATCCTTGCTTTTTTCCCCTGCCAGATATATTTTATAGTTAGTTTATTTAGGTCCTTAAAATACCACCACATACAACAACAGCGAGTCCCACAGCACAGAAGGCGTCAGAGGTAGCAGCCCAACAAGAAAAAATGAAACTTGAATTAAAGATGATGCTACAAGTAATAACTCAGGATTTAAAAGAGGTGAAAGAAGAAACTAAAAAGACAAACGAAAAATTAGGGAATGTAGAAGAAGAAATTAAGACAATGAAAGAGATGATGAGAAAGACATACGAAAGAGTTAAGAAAGTGGAAAAGAAGGAGAAGAAAGAGCAATAAGAGAAGGAGACCGAACAAAAGAACATCAAGAACAAAGAGTGACTAGAGCAACTAGCCAATTGAAAAAATAAAAGATGGAGGAAGAGATGAAATTAATTTCAATAAATATAAATGGACTAAACTCTCCTATAAAAAGAAGAAAAATAGTAAATAAATTAGAGAAACTAAAATGTGATATTATTTGCTTACAAGAAGTACACATTAAAAAACAACATAGAAAATACTTAGAATTTGTGAAATTAGGGAAATTAGTCACGTCATTAGTGGATCAATCTAAAAGAGGAGTGGTATTATATATTAAACAAAAAATTCAATCAAAAAAATATGAAGATGTGGAAGGAAGAATATTGATGGTTGAAATAATAATGAATTTTTAAAAAGTATTGATAGTAGCAATTTATGCCCCAAATGATAATCAAGAGGAATTTTATAGAAAACTACATTCAAAGATAATTGAATATGAATATGAATATATATGTATATTTGGTGATTTTAATGCAATTGTAAACAAAAAATTGGATTACAAATCAACTAAAAATAACAAGAAACAGAGGAATATTTTACCTAAATACATTTTCCTGTGGTATCCCCCTTTATTATTACTTTTGCTGTTTGGGTTGTATATATTTTTTCCACCATTTTCACGAATTTCTCCCCAAAGTTCATGTTCTTTAGTTGTGCAATAATAAATCTCCAATTCACGTTATCAAATGCCTTTTGGGCATCTACAAAAATTGATGCAACTTGTTTTCCCAGGTGGGACTCATAATATTCTAAAGTGTTTATAATAATCCTCATATTGTTTTTTGTCTTTTGGGTAAAAAACCGTTTTGGTCTGGGTGTATGTATTCAATTAGAACTCTTTTGACTCTTTCTGATATTATAGCTGTGAATATTTTATAGTCTACATTTAGTAGAGAGATGGGTCTGTAATTTTGGATCTGTTGTCTGTCTGTATCTTCCTTTGTAATGAGAGTGAGGGGGCGTGGCTAATGTCAAAGCAATACGGGTGTCCCCCGTGCTCCGCAGGGAACCCCGAATCCCAGCTGTTCGGAGGCCTGGAACCAATCGGAACCAGGTCAGATCAGACCTGGAGGGGCGCTGGAGAAGAGAGGCACAAGTCGGTGGTTTGAGGGGGCTTGCAAACCCCCAGGGAGCCGGCACCAGCCTCTTGGCCAGCAGCTGAGGAAGATGACTCTGTTGCCATTAGCTGGAACGGCCACGATCGGACTGATTGAATGGAGGGATCGTGGATTGTCTGGGTGACAAGATCTAAGCATTTGTGCTGGAGAGAGGTGAAAAAGTGCTGAAGCTGGTGAGTGTTTGGCGGATTTAACGATAAAAAGAAGAATTTTAAAACTTAAAAGGAAACAAGAGATTTCAAAATGGAGTGAGCGGCTATCTAGCAATTGGAAATATCATAGAGAGAGTTAAAGGAACAGGACTAAAGGCCCAAATTTGAGGATGTTTTTATAACTGACTTGGTGGAAGTTAAAGTGACTGAAAAAAATAAAGAATTTGAAGAAAATATTTTACAAGTGCTAAGTGGATTTAAAATACAGACTTTTTTTTTTAAAAAAGTGTTGTTTTGTTATATTGGGAATTGACAATGCCATCTGCTGGTTAAAAGAAAATACTGCAACAGATTGTGGTAAGCATGAATTTCCTGACAGCTGGAGACTGACCTTGACTAGAAGAAAATATCTAGGAGTGTGAAAGAACTTAAAAGCAGTGTGTGTTCTGCTATTGTGTTTGATGGTACAATGTTTTGGTGATAGAAGATAAGAGGATTTTGAATTGGACTGGACTAAAACACAAAGAGACTATATGGATTTGAGCTTCAAATAAAAAATGTGAACTTTGTGAATTGTGAACTTGACAATATGGAGGAGTATATTTATGAAGAATTGACTGGGATGTTAAAATACCACCCTGGGCAATAGAGGCAGAGGGGGGAAAGCATACAGAAGGCCCTGGGGCCAAGGAGTCCGAAGGGCATAGACACTCTCTGCTCCCTGGGATGGATAACGGGAGTAAAACCTTGGGAGCTGGGCATTCTCAGGATTGGCAAACAAGTCAATGAGAGGCTGGCCAAACCAATCTAGCAGATCATGGAAAATGTCTGGATGCAGACACCATTCCATCTGATCTACCTCCGTACAGCTGAGCCAATCTGCCTGTATGTTGGATTCCCCTGAGATATATTCCGCCTTAAGGGACAGAAGGCGGTGCTCCGCCAAGAGGCCCAGTCTCAAAGCCTCTCTCATTAATGCCCGAGATCAGGTTCTCCCCCTGCCTGTTCACATGTGCTTTGGCTGCCACATTGTCCGTCAGGACAAGCACGTGAGAGCCCGAGAGCAGATGCTGAAAATGCTTGAGAGCAAGGAAGACTGCCCGCAGTTCTAACAAGTTGATTGGGCAGTTGGCTTCCGCCTCAGACCAACGTCCCTGTGCTATGAGCCCCTCCGCATGGGCCCCCCAACCGGAGAGACTGGCATCCATCATGACCATAGTCCTGGCTGGGTGATGAAAAAGGGACCCCTTGGAGATGGCCGGGGACTGCCAACAGGACAGGGAACATCTGACCTGATGAGGGACCACCACCTTGAGTGACAACGACCCTCTGCCGGATTTCTGAAAAGGTAAAAGGAACCATTGAAGTTCCCTGGAGTGCAGGCATGCCCAAGTCAATGCACGAGATCATCTTTCCCAGAAGCGTAGACAAGAGGGCCAAAGAAACCCTTGGCTCCCGTTGGACCTGAGCGACAATGTCCTTAATACTGTCTTGCAGCTCCTGAGAAAGATAGACCCTGCACTCCAGGGAGTCAATGATTGTCCCCAAATGAAGAACGGAAGTGGAGGAGAGGTGACTTTTAGCTAAATTAACTGAAAACCTGTGCTGTCTTAAGGTGTCAATCGTTACCTGGAGATGACGCACTGCGAGGTGCTGAGATGATGCCTGCACTAATATATCATCCAGGTAACACTGGACACGCATGGGTAGGGACCTGAGGTGGGCCTGCAAGGCAGCCAGCACCTTGGTGAAAATCCTAGGTGCTGAGGAAAGGTCAAAGGGTAAGGCCCTACATTGGAAATGCCTACCTGCATAACAGAACCGGAGGAACTGTCTATAATTGTGATTTATAGGAATGTGCAGGTAGGCTTCGGTCAGGTCCAGGGAAGCTAAAAAATCACCCTGCCGAATACACCCCAGGATGGACCAGAGGGAGTGCATCTTGAACCTGCAGTATTTACGATACAGGTTAAGACACTTAAGGTCCAGAATGGGGCGCCAACCACCCGAAGATTTAGGAACCAAGAAGATGGAATAAAATCCGGTTCCCCATTGGGTCCTAGGAACCTGCTGGATAGCCCTAATATCCAGCAGATGCTGGACCGCTTCCTCCATGAGAGCTTGTTTAGCCATGACCAGGGAAACCGGGCATTGAATGAAAGAACTCGGTGGAGAGGAGGTGAATTCCAAGGAAAGGCCAAACAGGATAGTTTCCCTAACCCAGGAATCCTGGGTCATCCGATCCCACCTGTCAGGGAACTGGGATAATCTGCCCCCGATGGGGAGATCCGAATGAACACTAACGGGAACAACGGAAGGGACAGGAACCGCCCCCTCGGAAAGGACGCTTGAAGGGCCTTCCCCTAACGGATCTATCCTAGTGGAGTTGTCTAGACCCGTACTGACCTTGGGGCCGGGGAAAGCTGGAGCCCTGGTCGGCCGGCTGAAAGGGCCGCCTAGCATAAGGAAATTGACAGAAGGCACCCTTCCTAGAAAAGGAGGGAAGGACTTCCTATGATCCCAGGACTCAATAAGAATTGGGTCAAGGGACTCCCCAAACAGCTGTTGGCCCTTGAGGGGCACAGAAGCCAGGCGCCATTTGTGTTGCGTGCCTGCCAGCCAGTGACACAGCCAATGCATCCGCCGGGCTACCATTGAACTGGCGATAGCCTTGGATGCAAAGTGGGAAGCCCGAAGTGTAGCATCCACCGAAAACTGCGTTGCTGCGATGACCTTATTGAGGTCTTGTTGGGCCCTCAAGTGGGAACTGGCGACTTGTTCCTAAAGCTGTTGCAGCCAAATCAGCAATGTCCAGGCAAAGAATGATGCTGAAGAAGCCCAAACCGCCCAGGCAGCCGCCCGGTGCGCCTTCAGAAGAGCTTGCTCCATGTGGCATTCTTCTGGCTTCAAAAGCTCCTCAGCCTCCCCTGGCATAGTATTAGGGGAGTGCATGGCTGCTACCGGGCCGTTGACAGATGGAGGCGACAAGAGCAAAGCCAACTCAGGTGCCACATTAAAATATTTCCGGTCCATAGATGATGGCATAGGCCCTGAAGCCTATGCCATAGGCCCACTGACGTTGAACATTATTGAGGAACAATTGCAGAGCTGGGATAACATCAAGCTCAGGCAACTGTTAGACAAATAGCGGATCTTTCATCATGGCTGTACCCCCCCGTAGGAACCGGAGCTGGGTTTGGAAGCCCTGCTGCGTTATGAGCCTCAAACAATAAAGACTTAAATAAGGCCAGGGAAAAAAGGCCCGCAGAGACTGGCTGTTCTGGTAACAGTCCCTCATTGTCTGATAAAGCAAGGTCCTCATACTCTCCCTCTTCTAGGAGAGGCGCCTGACTGTCAGTACCGGAAACGTCAGAATAGTTGTCCGGACTGTGCGGACGGTGATAAGCTACTGCCTTATCAGTTGCCGTCCATGTCTGGGTAAACGCTCAGGAAAGGCCGGAAGAGGTCTGGATAGTTGTTGAAAACCCGCCAGGCACTGCTGAACCGTAGCTGCAATAATCATTTGCAAGTTGACTGGATCAACATGAGCCAAGGGGATGGGAGCTACAGCAGAACCAGAGGCCAAGGCACCAATGGGCAGAGCTGCCGCCACGGATGGCTGAGATGTTGCAACCGATCTCTGAGGCGGTGCTACCGATGGCTGAGGTGGTGTTATAGGGGTAGGTTTAACAAATCCCAAAGACCCCCACACATCAGTATTTATCAATGACAGTCACGGGCTGTCCAGAGCTAATTGATCCCCTTGATCCCTTTCTGTTGCATTTGTGCCAGAGGGGAGGGGGGAGGGCCGCTGATCAGCCCTAGAAACCAGCTTTTTCAGGGCGTGGTACCCTTGTCGTGGTCAGATCATTTCCTTCTGAGGTTGGATTTCATGGCACCACCCCTCCACCGCAAGGAGGCGGGACCGATGAAGTGGTTCCGCCCCAGGCGCCTAATGGAACCCGAGGGATTCCAGAGGGAACTTGGGGAAATACCTGAATCCCTGGTACACAATTCATCCGAGTCTCTGGTCGCCGCCTGGAATCAGGCAGCAGCGGGGGCTCTGGATCGGATTGCGCCTTTGCGACCTCTCCGTGGAAGTGGATCCAGGAGGGCTCCTTGGTTTACCGAGGAACTCCGGGAGATGAAGCGCCAAAAGAGACGCCTAGAGCGACGATGGAGATCTAGTAAAGCTGAGTCTGGCCGGACACTTTTAAGAACTTTCATTAAGTCTTACTTAGTAGCGATAAGGGCGGCAAAATGTTCGCATTTTTCCGCTCTTATTGCGTCCGCTGACTCCCGCCCAGCTGCCCTGTTTAGGGTGACCCGCACCCTTCTTGCCAAGGAGGAAGGCGGAGATCCCTTGCAGGGTAGAGCTGAGGAATTTTCTCGGTTTCTGGCGGACAAAGTCATTCAGATTCGGACAGACCTGGACTCCGATTGGGCAGTACAGGCCGAGATGACTGGGGCAGGTCTTAATCCGGTTATATGGGATAGGTTTGAACCGGTGACTCCTGAGGATGTAGACAAGGACATAGGAGCGATGAGCTCAGCCACTTGTTTATTGGACCCGTGCCCTTCCTGGTTGGTTTCGGCCACCAGGGAGGTTTCACGCGGCTGGTTCCAGGCGTTGGTCAAAGCTTCTTTGAGAGAGGGGTCCGTCCCGCAGCCTTTAAAAGCTGCAGTGGTGAGACCCCTCCTCAAGAAGCCTTCCCTGGGCCCAGCGGATTTAAAGAACTTCCGTCCAGTCTCCAACCTTCCCTTCGCAGGGAAGGTTGTTGAGAAAGTGGTGGCGCTCCAGCTCCTACGGCTGTTGGATGACACTGATTTTCTGGATCCCTTTCAATCTGGTTTCAGGCGCGGCTACAGTACGGAAACAGCTTTGGTCATCCTGATGGATGATCTCTGGCGAGCCCGGGATGGGGGTCACTCCTCTATCCTGGTGCTACTTGACCTCTCAGCGGCCTTCGATACCATTGACCATGGTATCCTTCTGCGTCGTCTCGGAGAGGTGGGGGTGGGCGGCACTGTTTTGCAGTGGTTCTCCTCCTTCCTCTCTGACAGGACGCAGTCAGTGTTGACAGGGGGGCAGAGGTCGAGCCCTAGGCCCCTACTATGTGGCGTGCCGCAGGGCTCGGTCCTCTCACCCATCCTGTTTAACATCTACATGAAGCCACTGGGTGAGATCATCCGACGACACGGGGTGAGGTATCAGCAATATGCTGATGATACCCAGTTGTACATCTCCACCCCGTCTCAATTCGGGGAAGCCGTAGACGTAATGGGCCGCTGCCTGGACGATGTTAGGGTCTGGATGGGGAAGAACCGGCTAAAACTTAACCCTGACAAGACTGAGTGGCTGTGGATATTGCCTCCTAAGGACTCGACCAATTGTCCCTCCTTGGTTCTTGGGGGGGAGAAATTAGCTCCCTCAGAACGGGTCCGCAATTTGGGTGTCCTCCTAGACCCACAGCTAAAATTGGAACAACATCTTTCAGCTGTAGCTAGGGGGACCTTTGCACAAGTATGTCTTGTGCACCAATTGCGACCCTACTTGGAGAAGGAGGCACTTCTCACAGTCACTCATGCCCTTATCACCTCACGGCTGGATTACTGCAATACGCTCTACATGGGGCTACCCTTGAAGAGTGTCCGGCGACTGCAATTGGTGCAAAATGCAGCTGCGTGAGCTGTGGTGGGTGTACCCAGATGCACCCACGTAACACCGATCCTCCGCCAGCTGCATTGGTTGCCCATTAGTCTCCGGATCCAATTTAAGGTGTTGGTCGTTACCTTTAAAGCCCTACATGGCTCAGGGCCAGGTTACCTTCGGGACCGCATCCTGCCGCATACCTCCCTACGACCGGTCAGGGCCCACAGAGTCGGCCTCCTCCAGGTCCCGTTGACCAAACAATGTCGGCTGGCGGGGCCGAGGGGGAGGGCCTTCTCTGTGGGAGCTCCCTCCCTGTGGAACCAGCTTCCCCCGGAGATCAGGACCATCCCCACCCTACCGGCCTTCCGGAAGG